>PVIH01008905.1:67862-87041 GCA_004025045.1 Sigmodon hispidus | reverse complement strand
TGCATGTGTGTGTATGTGGGTAGGGGTGTGTAGTGCATGTGTGTGTATGTGGGTGGGGTGTGTAATGCATGTGTGTGTATGTGGGTAGGTGTGTAATGCATTTGTGTGTATGTGGGTGGGGTGTGTAATGCATGTGTGTGTATGTGGGTAGCAGGTGTAGTGCATGTGTGTGTATGTGGGTAGGATGTGTAATGCATGTGTGTGTATGTGGGTAGGGGTGTGTAGTGCATGTGTGTGTATGTGGGTGGGATGTGTAATGCATGTGTGTATGTAGAGGCTGGAGGAAGGCATCAAGCGTCCTGTTCAATCCCTCTCATCTTGCTGCCTTGAGACAAAGTCTCTCCCTGATCTAGAGCCAGGCTGATGACCAGCAGGTCCCAGCCATCCCCCTGTGTCCCTTGTCCCCCAGCACTGGAGTTACAGGCATGTGTATGCTCTATCTGGCTTTTACAGGGTGCTGGGAATCCAAACTCAGATCATTGTGCAAGCCCTCCTGCCCTGAGCCATCTCCTCCCCAAGCCCTGTTTTTGTTTGATTGGTTTTGGTGGCTTGAGTTTCACTGTTAGCTGATCTAGAATTTATATATAACCTGCTCTTACCTTTAGTAAATAACGATCCTCCTGCCTCCCCTCCTGAGTGCTAGGATCAGAGGTCTGTGCCAGCAGGCCTGTCAGCAACTCTTTGAAAGCTTTTTCTCCACTCAGGCGTCAAAGGAGAACAGAGCCAGGATTACAGAGCTCAGGGCTTAGACCTTGGAATCTGGTTTCCAGTACACATAGGGCTAAAACACAAAGCATTCCTTGTGTTTAGTGGATGTCATCATGTGGGAGAGTCCCGTCTTGAAGCTGGGTCACAAGGTTTGTCAGAATGCATTTGGCAATGTCTCTATTCTTAACCTTCTCGGTACCTGAACATTTAAACACCAGACACTGGTATGTCTGAAGAAAGATATTTCTTTAAAACAAAAACATAATAATGAAAAAGAGGCTTAAATTGTCAGGTGTGATAATTCCAGTTACTTAGGATGGTGAGGTAAGAAGATTCAGAATTTTAGTCCATCCTGGCCATTTGGTAAAAAGCTGTGCCAAATTTTTTTTTTTAAAAAAGTGGGGCTGGAGAGATGGCTCAGCGGTTAAGAGCACCGTCTGTTCTTCCAGAGGACCCGGGTTCGATTCCCAGCACCCACATGGCAGCTAACAACTGTCTGTAGTTCCAGTTCCAGGCAAACACCAAGGCAAATAAATAAATAAATAAAAAGTTTAAAAAAAAATAAGATGGATGGAGACAGGGACTCCATCCTTCTTTATTAAAAAAAAAAAAAAAAAAAAAAAAAAAAAGTTTAGGCACATATCTCAGGCTTGGTAGAGTGCTTGCCTAGTATTCATGGGGAGCTGGGTTCATTCCCACATAGAACCCCCAAAAAAGGAGAGCTCTAAATTAATATGCTGATTATAGGTACTTAACTGTCCACTTCAATATCTATATTTAAAACTAACCTGAAGCTGGACATGGGCCAGGCTGTGATGGAACATACCTTTAATCCTGGCACTTGGGAAGTGAATCTCTGTAAGTTCAAGGCTAGCCTTGTCTAGAGAGCAAGTTCCAAGACAGGTTCCAATACTACACAAAGAAACCCTGTTTTGGGGAGGGGGGAATCTGGACATGGTTGTTCACACTTGGCTGAGGCAGGAGGATCACTTTGAGTTCAAAATCAAACTTGGTAAAAATCAAAATTAGTGTGAGTGATAGGCAAGGTCCATCTCCAAAAAAAGTGCATCATCCATCTCAGGTCTTTGTTTTAGTGCAGCCTGGGGTAACAGCTCGGCTTGAACTCATCCTGAAACACTTTCTCCAAGACCGTTGGTGACAGGTGCCTGGGAACTACATCTCTCTTAGTTTATAAGTGAATTGGTTTCCTGTTTTTTTTTTTTTTTTCATGAACAAAGGCAAAGATTTCCTCTTGAGAAAGGAGTTAAAAGCTCACAGTTACAGGCTGGGTGCGGTGGCACATTTTCTCAGTTCTGGCCCTGGCAGGAAGCCAAGCCAACTCTTATGTGGTGAAAGTCTGTCTTAGCCTGTTCTCAACACAAAAATAAGCAAGCCAACAGGTGTAAGTATGGGTCCGAGACTCGGGCATCTCTCAAGGGAGTCAGAGAGACACTCGCCCACCTCTTCAGGCATGCAGCAACCAGAGTCCAGTGACAGGCTTGGGATGGCCATACCCCAATGAGGGTTTGCATTTTGACTTCCATGATTTAAGTAGATGTAGGAGCTGAAAATATGGCTCAGTGGTTAAGAGCACTTGTTGCTCTTGCTGAGGACCTGGGTTTGGTTCCCTGCGTCCACATGATGGTTCACAACTGCCTGTAATTACATTCCAGATCTGATGCCTTCTGACCTCTCTGGGTACTTGATATACACATGGTGCACATACATACATGCAGGCATATACATTCTTAGTTATTATTTTGTTTTTATACTTACTTTATGTGTATGGGTGTTTTGCCTACATGTATATATGTGCACCACATATGTACCTAGTACCCACAGAGATCAGAAGTTTGATTCCCTGGAACTGTAGTTACAGACCATTGTGAGCTACAATGTGGGGGCTGTGAATCAAACCCAGGTCCTCTTCAAGAGAAGCCAGTGCTCTTAAACACTGAGCCATCTCTCCAGCTGCCTTGGGACAGCTTTTTTATATTTAGCTTAGGCTAGCAGGAGCTCATGATCTTCCTGCCCTAGCCTTCCCAGTTATTGGGATTACAGGTGTATGCCAAGATGTTTGGCTTCTTTTCTAGTTCCCTTTTTTTTAAAAAACTTTATTTATTTATTTATTATTTATTTATTTGCCTTGGTGTTTGCCTGAAACTGGAACTACAGACAGTTGTTAGCTGCCATGTGGGTACTGGGAATCGAACCCGGGTCCTCTGGAAGAGCAGAGGGTGCTCTTAACCACTGAGCCATCTCTCCAGCCCTCTAGTTCCTTTTTAAGTATAGACTTCAAAAAAATTTTTAGTGTATTTATTATTTGCATGTATGATGTGGAGTACCCATGCCAAATACGTATGTAGAGGTCAGGGAACAACTTTGTGGGGTTGGTTCTCTTCTCCTATCTTTACGTGGGGTCCAGGGATCCCATGGTTGTCAGGCTAGTTTGACACACACCTTTGCCTACCTCAGCGTCATCTCTCTGTCCCCCAAATATATGTTTCCTGATGCAGTCCTGTAACCCCAACACAGGGAGACCGAAGAATTTCTGCTTTGAAGCCAGCATGAGTTACATAGGAAATTCTAACCAGCCTTTGTTGTATAGGGAGATCTTGTCTCAAAAGAACTTGAAACAAAGTTTAAAAAAAATGTTTATATATTAGATGTTTGTTTGGTCTGGGACATACACAAGAAAGGAAAAGAAAAACAATATTGTCTGACAATGAACGAGTCAAATTGACTATTTTAATGTGATAATTTACTGTGTGGTTTAAGTATTACTTCAACTGGCATCTGTCAAAGTGATCCTTGGCATGTAATTAATTTGAGAAATCCACAGGTGTCTGGGAAGAAGACTTATTTATTAAGGGAGTAAATGGGGATCACACTCGCAAATACAAAATGAAGCAACACCTTTGCTTCTTCCTTTCCCAGGGACAGATGAGGAAAGCTGCAGACCAGGACACCAAACTTCTCAAATATAGAAAGAGAGAGAGAGAGAGGGAGAGGGAGGGAGGGAGGGAGGGAGGCAGAGAGAGGTCACATAGGCAGACAAGAAGCACCGCCTCTATCCGACCAGATAGCCCAAGCTTACTGGTGGAGAAAATACCTAATACATTTCCTCTTTTGTTTAAATAATAAGAAGGTTTTAAACCTAATATAAAACTATATACAATAAGAACAATTATCAAGCATTATCAAGGAGAAATAAATGATAATAACAAGAACCTAGAGCAACGTCAAGTAAGAAACATAATGAATGTCCAGATCATAGGTAAATGGCAAATTACAGAGGTTACCCCAAAAGCTATCTGCTGTGGGATCATACCCTTGTACATTGGAAATATTTATCATTGTAAATATTGTTTTAATAAAATGCTGATTAGCCAAAAGCTAGGCAGACAGGAAGTATAGGTGGAGCAACAGACAAGGAGAATTCTGGGAAGAGGAAGAACAGAGCAGATGCCAGCCAGATGCAGAGGAAGGAAGATGAGAATGCTGTGCTGAGCAAAGTACCAAACCACATGGCTAAACATGGATAAGAATCATGGGTTAGTTTAAGAGTAAGAGTTAGTAGTAATAAGCCTGAGGCATAGGCTCAACAGCTTGTAATTAATGTAAGAATTTGTGTGATCATTTGGGACTAACTGGCTATGGGACCGTCTGGGCAGGACTGAGAAACTTCTAACTACAGCTATTCTGTCCTGAAGAATCTAAATCTAGTACCTAATATGCTCTTAGCTAAGACAGGAGAGGATTGTAACTGTATCTAAGCTTCAACCCTATCTAAGTCCTCAGAAGGAAAATAATATTACCTGAGAAGTAGAAGCCAGCAACTTCCAAAAATATATTTCAAATAATGACAGAGACAGCTGGCTGCCTAGATAATCACCCAATATTGCTCTGCAATGCTGGAGCATCCACTTTGGGCTATAGGCCTAGCATATCTGACAGAGCATTTTCAGAAGCAGAGTATTTTAAAACTTTATTTATTTATTTATTTATTTATTTATTTATTTATTTATTTGCCTTGGTGTTTGCCTGGAACTGGAACTACAGACAGTTGTTAGCTGCCATGTGGGTGCTGGGAATCGAACCCGGGTCCTCTGGAAGAGCAGATGGTGCTCTCAACCGCTGAGCCATCTCTCCAGCCCCCCAGAAGCAGAGTATTTTAAAAGACAGTCTTACCCTGTCTTGGCAAGGCTCAGCAGTCACTTTTCCTTCTGTCCTGCTCTTCTGGGAAGGACAGTGTGCTTACTGTCAGCAGCCGAGGCAAGGGCAGTTCTTTTCCCAACAGGCCATTTTTTGCCACGAAGATAAACTCCATATGGAGTGTCTTCGATGCCCAACATTCTCTTGGGAGTAGATTGGTGCTGCCAGGAGCAATCAGGTCTCACATTAACAGAATTTTAAGTTACTAAAACACTTAAATGCCATAGTCTCTAGGTCTATGAAGTGTTTGAAGATTAACTATTCATCCAACATGTATTTCTATATATCTAGAGAAACCTAACTAACATTTATAGTCATAAATATGACAAGCATGGGTGACTGTAGTGGAGAGTCAGCATTATCACCTTGACCTAGAGGCATGGTCCTTGGGCCTTGAGGCCCCAGTGTTGGGGCCTCACCAGAGGGCCAGTGGTGCATGCCGGCTGGCTTCCTGTTTCTCTCTTGAGCTCTTGGATAGAGGAGCTGACCCATCCTGAGCCACTGAGCTTCAGCCACATAGAGCAGTGATGTAGGGCGTCCTTCTGTATGCTGTGAATATTCTTTGTCACCATTTGTTAATAAAGAAGCTGTTTGGCCTATGCAAGGCAGCTCGGAGGCAGGAGGGAAACCTAAGCAGAGCAAAGACAGAGAAGGACAGAGTCAGACGGAGACACTGCAGGCTGCCACCGAGAAAGCAAGATGTAATGGAACACAGGTAATGCCATGGAGCACTCGACAATACATAGATTAATAAAAATGGGTTTAGTTTGTAAGAGCTGGCTGATAATGAGCCTGACCCATAGGCCAAATAGCTTGTAATTAATATAAGCCTCTGAGTAATTATTTTATAAGCAGCTGCAGGACCAAGGGTGGGAGAGATTTGTCTGGACACGGACCCAGATAGGACAGAAACTCTGACTACAGACCAGTCCAGATTTCCAAAAACCACACAGTGATTTAATCTCTTATATCAGTAATTGTTTCCCTAAAACCCCTTAATAAATATTAACCTTTTAAAATCAATTGCCAATGATTATTAATATCAATAATATATAGTGTCCAACATGGCTTACTAGCCTGACCCAGGCTTTTTAATCACCCTAAATTCTTTAACCAACCTGTAATTCTTACCGATCTAAATAATTTAAAGACTAAAGCTTCACATTATAAATATTAACAATCAGTAAAAGGTATATAGTATAGGGACAATTACCTCAAAGTTGTAACAATATATAAAAATATCTTAAGCAGAGATAGAAATGTATAGTGCACTGTGACAACAATATCCTTAATATGTATCAATATACAAAATATCCTAAACATAGATAGAACACACATACAGTATGACAAATATAATTTTATACTTATATAAATATATAACATATTTTAAACAAAAGTTGAAACATGTACAATATGACAAATATAGTTTTGAATTTGAATCAGTAAACAAATTATAATTTTACATTTGTATCAATATACAAGAATCCACATTAGTGCAAATTACCTAAAGCTGATAGTTACTGAACTAGTTTCCATGTAGATACAGTAATCTACCTCATTATTCTATTCTGTCTATTTCCCTTTTTCTTTTCCAAAAGAGAATCCTAAGTCTAATTTTTTTTAAAGATTTATTTATTTTTATTTTATGTACGGTGGTGTTTTGCCCTGAAGCTAAAGTTACAGACAGTTGTGAGCTGCCATGTGGTTGCTGGGAACTGAACTCAGGACCTCTGGAAGAACAGTCAGTGCTCTTAACCTCTGAGTCATCTCTCCAGCCCCCACCCCCGGGTCTAAAATTTATTCTTCCACTCTCAACCCTATTACAACTTATAACCAACCCCTAAAAGATGACTGTTATTCACAAACCCGAGAAAATAAAACCTTTTGGGAGAGGAGGCGTTGTTTTCTTAAAATTACTTCCTGCTGTCTGGGGGAGATGGTATCTCTGTGGGATCCAGGAAGAAAACTAAAACAATGGTTGAGTCTCACAAGAACTATCTGTAACATTTGTAGCCAGTCTCTGAGTACTAGGTAAAGCTTATCTGAAGTTCTGGCTAGAGGTGTAAGATGCTGGACCATCCCAGCCAGCCAACCGTCTTGGCAGTTTATAGTCCAAAGTCCAAAGTGAGTGTGTTTATCAGCTCAATAGCATCATCATGAACCAGGTGGATTTGTTATAGAGCCCCATCTGCCTTCTGGAGACTTCAGAGATTGATGTTAGGAAAATTTATTGTTCACTGTGGAAAACATAAACATTTTTTTAAAAGATTTATTTTTTTATTATATATACATTATACAGAAGAGGGTACCAGATGTCATCATAGATAGTTGTGAGCCACTATGTGGTTGCTGCGAATTGAACTCAGGACCTCTGGAAGAACAGTCAGTGCTCTTAACCTCTGAGCCATATCTCCAGCCCCCAACATAAACATTAGTAATATCAAAATAAAAAATTTAAATTTTAGGATCACACTATGTCTAAAGAAAGTTCTAAAGAATCAAGAATAATGACTGGAGAGATGGCTCAGAGGTTAAGAACACTGACTGTTCTTCCAGGGGACCTGAGTTCAATTCCCAGCATCCACATGGTGGCTCACAGCCATCTGTGATGAGATCTGGTACCCTCTTCTGTACACTGTATACATAATAAATAAATAAATAAATCTTTAAAAAAAAGAATCAAGAATAAGTATGGGGAGAGATGAATACATCTACACATAATAATATTAAGGCATTTTTCTCCTCTTAAAAAATTAATTAACTAATTTGTTAGGGAGGAGGGCATGTAGGCCATGTCATACATGTAGACGTCACAGATTTTGGGAAGAGGTTCTGTCCTTCCGGGGATTGAACTCGGGTCCTCAGACTTGGTTGCAAACACTTTCGCTTTCTCAGCCATCTTGCAGGCCTTTATTTGCTTTTAAATTTGTATGCAAAGTAATGGTCTTTATTGTGGTATCTCACACATATTCTGTTTCTGGAGATCCTTCCCTGACACCCCCCCACGTTCCCTCACTCTCCTTGAACCCCTCCCCCCAAGGTATCCCCTTTTTACTCTCATGTCTCATGTTACCCTCTTTACCCTCCTACTTCCTGATAGGTGGGACAGAAAAATCTGCCTGCGGTAAAACCTCTGTATGACTCAGTTCCACCACTCCTGGGCACAAACCCAAAGGAGCCTAAGTCCTACCACAGAGATTGCACATCTGCATTTATTATTGCATTATTCACAGCAGCCAGGAAATGGAACCATCAACAAGTGACTGGGTGATGAAAATGTGGTACATGGACAAATGGATTTTTTTTTTGCAGACATAAGATGAAATGATAACATTCTGAGAAAATGAGAGAATCTGCAGATTATTAAATGAAGTAACTCAGACTAAGAAAAATAAATGACATATATTCTCTCTCATTTGCAGATTCTATATTTGATTTTTTTTTTTTTTTGGTTTGGTTTTTCTTTCTTTTTTTTTATAAATCTTTTTTTTTTACTTTATTTATTTATTTGCCTTGGTGTTTGCCTGGAACTGGAACTACAGACAGTTGTTAGCTGCCATGTGGGTGCTGGGAATCAAACCCGGGTCCTCTGGAAGAGCAGACGGTACTCTTAACCGCTGAGCCATCTCTCCAGCCTCCTGGTTTGGTTTTTCAAGACAGGGTTTCTCTGTGTAGTCCTGGCTGTCCCAGAACTCACTCTGTAGACCAGGCTGGCCTCAGACTCAGAGATCCACCTGCCTCTGCCTCCTGAGTGCTGGGATTAAAGGCGTACACCACCTTCTGACTGAAGAAAGATGTTTTGGAAGGAAGCAGGAGGGTAAAGAGAGTAACATCATCTTCTCTGAAGTAGATTCGTATCAAGCTGTTTTTATTACTATAGCTCTATAGTAGAGTTTGAAGTCAGGGATGGTGATGCCTCCTGAAGTTCTATTATTGAACAGGATTGTTTTGGCAATCCTGGTTTTTTTGTTATTCCATATGAGGTTGAGTATTGTTCTTTTGAGGTCTGTGAAGAATTGCGTTGGATTTTGATAGGGATTGCATTGAATCTGTAGGTTGCTTTTTGTAAGGCTGTAATTTTTATTATGTTGATCCTACCTATCCAAGAGCATGGGAAATCTTTCCATTTTCTGACATCTTCAATTTCTTTCTTTAGTGATTTAAAATTATTGTTATAAGGTCTATCACTTCTTTGGTTAGAGTTACCCTCAATATTTGCAGCTATTGTAAAGAGTGATGTTTCCTTGATTTCCTTTTTCAACCCTTTTATCATCTGTGTAAAGAAGGGCTACTGAGTTGTTTTGTTGTTGTTGTTGTTGTTGTTTTAGTTAATCTTGTATTCTGCTACATTGTTGAAGTTGTTTATCAGCTGTAAGAGTTTCCTGGTAGAATTTTGGGGTCACTATGTATACTATCATATCATCTGCAAATAGAGATAGTTTGACTTCTTCCTTTCCAATTTGTATCCCCTTAATCTCCTTTCATTGTCTTATTGCTTTAGCTAAAACTTTGAGCACTATATTAAATAGATATGGGGAGAGAGGACAGCATTGTCTTGTTCCAGATTTTTAGTGAGATTGCTTTGAGTTTCTCTCCATTTAGTTTGATGTTGGCTGATGAGTTGCTGTATATTGCCTTTATTATATTTAGTTATTTTTCCTGTATTCCTGATCTCTCCAGGACTTTTATCATGAAGGATTGTTAGATTTCATCAAAGGGTTTTTCATCATCTAATGAGATGATCATGTGGTTTTTTTTTGTTTCAGGTTGTTTATATGATAGATGACATTGGCAGGTTTTTGTATGTTGAACCATCCCTGCATCTCTGGGATGAAGCCTACTTGATCATAGTAGATGATTTTTTTATATGTTTTTTAATTCAATTTGGTAATATTTTATTGAGTATTTTTGCATCAGTGTTCATGAGAGAGATTCCCTTTCTTTGTTGCATCTTTGTCTGGCTTGGATATCAGGTGACTGTAGCCTCATAAGGAGAGTTTGGCAATGTTCCTTCTTTTTTTTAAAAAAAATTTTTTTTTTAAAGATTTATTTATTTATTATGCATACAGTTTTGCAGAAGAGGGCACCAGACCTCATCATAGATGGTTGTGAGCCACCATGTGGTTTTGCTGGGAATTGAACTCAGGTCCTCTGGAAGAACAGTCAGTGCTCTTAACCTCTGAGCCATCTCTCCAGCCCCAGCAATGTTCCTTCTGTTTTTATTGTGTGGAACAATTTGAGGAGTATTGGTATTAGTTCTTCTTTGAAAATCTGGTAGAATTCTGTGCTGAAACCATCTGGCCCTGTTGTTTTGTTTTTGTTTTTCCCTTGGGAGACTTTTAATAACAGCTTCTATATCCTTGGGGGTTATAGGTTATTTAGGTCATTTATCTGGTCTTGATTTAATTTTGGTAAGTGGTACCTGTCCAGAAAGCTGTCCATTTCTTTTAAGTTTTCCAATTTGGTGGAATTCAGGTTTTTGAAGAATGATCTAATGATTCTCTGGATCTCCTCAGTGTCTCTTGTTAAGTCCCCTTCTCCTTTCTGATTCCATTAATTTGGATTCTCTCTCTCTCTCTCTCTCTCTCTCTCTCTCTCTCTCTCTCTCTCTCTCTCTCTCGTGTGTGTGTGTGTGTGTGTGTGTGTGTGTGTGTGTGTGTGTGTGTGTGTGTCTTTTGGTTAGTTTGGTTTGTCTATCTTGTGAACTCTCAAAGATCCAACTCTTTTATTCATCGATTCTTTGTATTGTTCTCTTTATTTCAATTTTATTGATTTCAGCCCTGAATTTGATTATTTCCTGCCATCTGCTCCTTCTAGGTGAGTTTGCTTCTAAATTGTTCTAGAGCTTTCAAGTGGTGCTATTAAGTCTCTTGTGTGACATTTCTTCAAGTTTTTTATGTAGGCATCGAGTGCTATGAACTTTCCTTTTAGCACTGCTTTCATTGCATCCCATAAGTTTGGATATGTTGTGGATTCATTTTCATTTAATTCTAGGAAGTCTTTCATTTCTTTCTTTACTTCTTCCTTGACCCAGAGGTGGTTCAGTTGAGAGATGTTCAGTTTCCATGAATTTGTAGGCTTTCTGTGGTTAAAGTTCAATAACAATTGTTAACTTTAGTCCATGATAATCTGATAGGATACAAGGAATTAGTCCCATTTTTTGTATCTATTCATATTTGCTTTATGTCCGAGTATGTGGCCAATTTTAGAGGAAGTTCCATGGGGTGCTGAGAAAGATAAATTCTTTTGTGTTTGGGTGGAAAGTTCTGTATGTATCTATTAAGTCCATTTGAGACTTAACATCTGTAAGATCCCTTATTTGTCTGTTAAGTTTCTGTCTGGAAGACGTATCCATAGGTGAGAGTGAGGTAAAAAAGTAATGTTTCGGGGCTGGAGGGATGGCTCAGAGGTTAAGAGCACTGACTATTCTTCCCAAGGTCCTGAGTTCAATTCCCAGCAACCACATGGTGGCTCACAACCATCTATGATGACATCTGGTACCCTCTTCTGTACACTGTATACATAATAAATAAATCTTTAAAAAAAAGAGTTTAAAAAAAAAGTATTGTTTCTTTTACATATGTGGGTGCCCTTGTATTGGGAGTATAAATGTTCAGGATTGAGACTTTATCTTGATGGGTTTTTCATGAGATGAATAAGTAATGTCCATCCTGATCTTTTTTGATTGATTTTAGTTTAAAGTATATTTTGTTAGATATTAGGATAGTTATACCAGCTTGTTTAAGTCCATTTCATTGGAAAATCTTTTCCCAGCCCTTTACCCTGAGCCAGTGTCTATCTTTAAAGTTAAGGTGTGTCTCTTGTATGCAGCAGAAGAATGGATTCTGTTTTCATATCCATTGTGTTAGCCTGTGTCTTTTTATAGGTGAATAGAGTCCAAGAGATATTAATGACCAGTGATTGTTAATTCCTGTTATTTCTGGTGGTAGTATGTATGTTTCCCTTATTTGGGTTTCCTTCTGTGGAACTATCTATTGCTTATAGCTTTGTGAATGTATCTAGCTAGCTTCCTTAGGTTGGAATTTTCCTTCTAGTGCTTTCTGTAGGACTGGATTTGTGGATAGGTATTGTTTAAATCTGACTTTGTTGTAAAATATCTTGCTTATTCCATCTATGGTGATTGATATTTTTGCTGAGTATTAGTAGTTTGGGCTAGCAACTGTGGTCTCTTAGTGTCTGTGTAACATCTGACCAGGACCTTTGGCTGTCATTGTTTCCATTGAATAATCTGGTGTTATTCTGATGAGTCTGCCTTCATATGAAAAACTTGGCTTTTTTCTTTGCAGCTCTTAATATTTTTTCTTTATTCTGTACGTTTATTGGCTCGACTATTATGTAGCAAGCAGATGTTTTGGGGGGTCTAGTCTATGTGGTATTCTGTAAGCTTCTTGTATCTTTATAGGCATTTTCGTCTTTAGATTGGGAAAGTTTTCTTCTATAATTTTTGTTGAATATATTTTCTGTGCCTTTGAGCTGGTATTTTTCTCCTTCTATCCCTATTATTCTTAGGTTTGGTCTTTTCAAGGTGTCCCATATTTCCTGGATGTTTTATGCTATTATTTTTTTGGTTTTAGTGTTTTCTTTGACTGAAGTATCTATTTCTACTATCAAATTAAATCTTCCGTGCCAGAGATTCTCTCTTCTATTTCTTGCATTCTGATGGTTATGCTTGCATCTGTAGTTCCAGTTTGTTTGTTCAGGTTTTCTATTTCCAGCATTCCTTCGGTTTGTATCTTTTTTATTGCTTCTAATTCAATTTTTAAATGTTGAAATGTTTCCTTCACCTGTTTGATCACTTTTTTTGGGGGGGGGGAGTTTTCTTTATTTTCTTTAAGGTATTTGTTAATATCTCCCATTTGTTTGTTTGTCTTTTCCTCTATTTCTTTAAGAGAGTTTTATATTTTCTCTTTTAAGGCTTCTATTATCTTTATAAAGTTGTTTTTAAGGTCATTTTTCTCTGTTTCTTCTGCATTGCCATGATCAGGTCTTGTTATAGAATCACTGCATTCTGGTGGTGTCATATTGTTCTTTATTCTGTGTATGTATTTTTGTACTGGCATCTGCCCATTGCTTCCTTGGATCAATGCAGGATTTGTCTACATCTCAGGAAGCTAATCTTGGTGCAATCTACCTCTTGGAGGTAATGTGTTTTGTGTCACAGTGAGCTGTTCTTGGTGCAATAGGATCTGGCTGATTCTGTGTCTCAGGGAGCCAATCTTGGTCCAATACAAGCTCTTGATCCAGAAGTAGCTCTTGGTTCAATAGGTGCTGGCAAATTGTAGGTCTCAGGTAAGCACTATTGATCCAATAGGTGTTGGGAAACTATGGGTCTCAGGTAGCCACTGAAGTCACCAGGTGATGTGATGGATTGTAGGTTGGGGCCAGATTGTAGACGGGAGTAACTAGTGATCTGGATTTTAATGGGAAGTTCTGGCCCACAGGATTTTTCTCTTGTTGGCCTGGATTTAGGGGAGTGATGTGTTGGAGTCCATTCAGTTCTTACATGGTTTCTTTCATTTGGCAATTTATGTAAGGTTACTGGATATATTAAGGTTGGCTGTTTGAAAGCCTTAGGCTGTTTCTCTATAACCTTACAAGGCAATGTTGATACCAGTTCTTCCTTAAATTTCTCTGTCTGGGTCTGAATATCTCTGATCTGTTTTAATGAGTTTTTCTAAGACTTTCATCTTGACATTTATATTAACCGATTTCTAATAATAAAACAGAAATAATCAAATAGTATTTATAAAAAGCATTATAAAAATTCCATCTATATTAATTATCCTCTCATTTAACTGTTCTATTTCTATACCATGTAGAGTATTATCAAACAGAGACCAAATTCTTTCCATTGTAACATTATTTCCCATTTTTTTAATGTAGGGATTAAAACTCTCTGTGTCTTGAACTAATTCCCCCTTTTAAGAAATCCCAGTTGACTCACCAAATCTGTTGTCAGTTATGACTCAGTGAGGATGAAGAGAGGCAGCTGCCTAGTGTGGCAGCAGCCTGAGGAGGGGTCCAGGGAAGCCACTGTCTGAAAAACTCTCCCAGGGGATCACGGAGAAGAACTCGTGTGGCAGGAACTGGCTGGTGGTGAGAGGCTAACTCCAAAAGGAAACCCTCCCTAGCCAGGTAGTGACTCAGGCCTCTGCTGGTGGCTGCAAACCCACAGGCAAGCAGCTTTTTTTTTTTTTTTTTAATTCATGCTCAAAATGTTAAGCACCAGATATTGCTCAAATTCTACTTTGTCTTATAATAAAAACCTAGAGCCAGATATTGGGGGAAAGTTAAAAGATCAGAGAGACAGAGGAACAAACCACAGCCACTTCTCACCCAGCCACTCCTCAGGGATCCTCAGACTGAGTCCCTCTGAGTCTGCAGCTAAAAGGGCAAGGGTGAGGAAGGACTGAACTCCCACCTCCTCTCCCTTCCTCCTTCACCTTCACCTTTCCTGGAGCTAGGATTAAAGGTGGGTGCCACCACTGCCTGCCTCTGTTTGGCCTTGAACTCACAGAGATCCAGAGTGCTGGGATTAAAGCGTTGCTCACCACTCCCTAATCTTCATGGCTTGCCTCTGTTCTCTGATTTTCAGGCAAAGTCTATTAGATATACAATATATCACCACACAGCCACCAACCGGGACCAAGTATTCAAATGCCCAAAACTCATGAGGCCATCTCGTTCAAACCCCCACAGCACTATACATTTATAACATGTATAGAAAATGATCTAGGGGGCTGGAGAGATGGCTCAGCGGTTAAGAGCGCCGTCTGCTCTTCCAGGGGACCCGGGTTCGATTCCCAGCACCCACATGGCAGCTAACAACTGTCTGTAGTTCCAGTTCCAGGCAAACACCAAGGCAAATAAATAAATAAAATAAAGAAAAAAAAAAAAGAAAATGATCTGAAGCTGTTGGAGAAGATGAATAGATTAACTCAGCTGGATTACTTTTTGGAATACAACAAACAGCACAGCTTCTGGCTAAATAACATAAACAATGAATAAAATAAATATAAATTGTTATATTTACATTACCCTGCCAGTGATGGAATTCAAATCTGTAGCACCTGGGTTAAAAGCTGTACGTGGCTGTACAGTCCTCTCACCCAGTACTCTGGGCTTCAGGGACAAGAAAATCTTCAGAGCTTGCTGCTTGTCAGCTTATCCCCAGGTTCAGTGAGACTGTCTCAAGGAAATAAGGTAAGGGGATGACAGAACAGAACACCCACATCCTCCTCTGTCCTCTACCTGCGTATACATATTCCACACATACTCCTCCCTCCCCATCTCAAACACACCCCACAAGAAATGTGAGCGGCTCTGCGTGGACCATGTATCAGCTTACATACTGTTTAAGGTCATAGCTCTGTCACAAGCCTGTTTTCCACACCACTCCTGTTAGCTTTTCTTCTTGAACGAAACCCACGATGAGCAGCCGGTGTGGAAGGACTTCAGAAGAACAGGGCAGGGCAGGGAACATGGACTTCCTTCCGTTAGCTGCAACTGAGTTATTGACCACATTAGACTTAAAGGCATTTAATGGCGTTTTCCCCCCCTGGTGATAAGGCGAATCCTATCAGGCCATAGCATGCAGTAGCAAAATGTTATCATCTGGAGATACTATAATCAATCAAATGGATACTTTGGCCAAGTTACAGAGAGCCAGCTTTGGAGTAAGCAGAGATTTCCTGCCCTTGAACATTTGTAAACAAGGAAGATAATGAGTTTCCAACCCTAAAGAGAAGATCTTGTTACACATGTACATATATATAAACACACATACTTAACATACATGTATTTACAGCTATATTTATATAGATATACACACAAACATAAATATTTTATTGATTTATTTTGAGTCAGGGCCTCTCTACATAACCCCAGCTGACCTGAAACTCACTCTGTAGGCCAGGTTGGCCCCTAACTCAAAGATCAGCCTACTTCAGCCTCCGAGTGCTGAGACTAAAGGTTTGAACCACCACTTTTGTAATGTTATAAATTGTGGTGGAATGTTCTCTGTACGATATAAATAAATAACTGTTTGGACCCATGCAGGGCACCGTAGAAGTGAATAGAAAATCAGAGGCAGCCAGGTAGGAAGAAGGGGTGGAGTTTACTAGTCGCCATCCGTCCCCCAAAGAAGAAGCATGTAGGAATTCAGGTGAGCCACGGGCTGCAAGCCACGTGGTGGGTAGATTCATGGAAATGGGTTGATTTAAGAAGAAAGAGCTAGCTAGTAATGTGCTTAAGATATGGGCCAAGCAGTGTAAAGAATATAAGCGTGTGATTCACTTCTTTTGGGGGACAAAAGCTGCGGGCGCGCGAACCAGGTTCCAAACCGGCGCCACACGTGCTCCAGGTCACAAATCTCCGGACCCAAACAGGCCAGGAAAAACATACTACAACAATAAATCTTTTTTCTATCTTTCTCAGGGAACTGGGGTCATTCACCAGGATAGTTATTTACCAAAGAAGGGGGGATCTCATTAATGGAATATTTAAGAATTTTCTCCATTTGTTTATTTGTGTGTGTACACATAGAGGACAACTTCTAGTTGTTGGCTTTTGCCTTTAACTATGTAGGTCCTGGGGAGTAAACTTAGGTCAGTAGGCTTCAGGATAAGTGTCTTTACACGCTGGGCCATCTCTCCTGCCCTAGTGGGCAGTGTTCAGATACTGGTTCTGCATTGGCACTGATTCCTCTTCTTTCAGAACTGATGTGAATTCAAAGTTCTGAGCTGGAAAGATGACTCAGTAGTGAAAAGCACTTAAGCTTTTGCAGATGGTCCAGATTTTATTCCCAGCACCCACATGGTGGCTCACAACCACCTGTATCTCCAGTTCCATTTGATCTGATGCCCTCTCTGGCCTATGAAACATAATCACTTTGGCACACACACACACACACACACATATACACATAAATTATAAATAAATTACACACACCTTTAATCCAGCACTTAAGGAGCAGAGCAGTTGGATCTCTGAGTTTGAGGCCAGCCTGGTCTATAGAGTAAGTTCCAGGACAGCCAGGGTCCATAGTAAGAACCTGCTTCCTCCCTTCCTTCCTTCCTTCCTTCCTTCCTTTCTTTCTTTCTCTATTTATTTTACATTTTATTTATCTTTTGGGTTTTTCTTTTTTTAAGATTTATTTATTATGTATACAGTACACAGAAGAGGGCACCAGATGTCATCATAGATGGTTGTGAGCCACCATGTGGTTGCTGGGAATTGAACTCAGGTCCTCTGGAAGAACAGTCAGTGCTCTTAATCTCTGAGCCATCAGTCCAGCCCTTCTTTTTGGTTTTTCAAGACAGGTTATCTCTATTACATAGTTATACTGGAACTCACTCTATAGACCAGGATAACTTCAAACTTGCAGAGATCAGTCTGTCTCTGCCTCCTGAGGGCTGGGAATAAAGGAACTCACCACCACTGCCCCCGCCCAACCTGTAAGTAAAAAGGAGAGAAAGAAATTGTCAAGGTGCTATGTTTTGTAAGAGTCTGTTTAACTGTATCTTGGTGTCATCTCACACGTCTGTTATTTCCCTATTCAATTCTTACGCTGGCCTCTGAAGCATAGGATGCTATTAACAGCATCTAGGGATGCAGAAAGTGCTGTGGAACATTAATCTAAGACATGTTACATTCATTTATGCTGTGGAACATTTGTTTAATGCTGCAAAGATGTGTTGCATTTGTTTGATTAAATAAAATTAACCAGGGGTCAGCAACTAGCTGACAGGAAGTGGTAGAGAGAAACCATGTGAAGCTTAGGTTCTTAACTGGGGGTGAAGCAGAAGGCCACCCTGTTTTTCCGGAGATACAAGCTAGGAGAGGAGGTTAGCTGCTTACTATACAGCCTCTCCTAGGGAGCAAAATTTCATCTCAACCTTCAGATCCTGAGTTCTATTAGAAATGTAGATAAAGTTTCGGCTGTGATAGAGCTTGTGCTTGAGGGAACAGAATTTCTGCCTGGCTATGGCCAAGTGTAGCAAACCCCTGCTGGTGGCTGCTGAGTTGCAATTGCTGATTAGGATATCGGTTGCTTAAGGGGCAGCTACTGAAGTTAATGAAAAACAACAAGAAAATGTTTTTTTCCTAATTAAAGAACTAAAAGGTAGGAAAGAAATTGATAAGTATTTTTGTATCTCCAGTAGTGGGTTTCTCTGCCGATGCAATAAGCCACATCAAGCTCTATTAAAAGTCCAGGTTTAATGTGCAAAGTGCCCCCAGGTGATTCTGAGGCCCCCCAGGAGGGAGGCAGGGAGGGAGGAAGGAGAAATTACAGGGCAGGTCTGTGGGCCAGAGCTTACATACCGTGTAGGCGGCGTCCTGAGCAGCTCCAGGGGAGAAGTCACTGCTGGCCAGCCAGCTTTCTGAGGGGCAGAGTCTGGAGAGGGAGGAGGGGAGCTGAGGCAGATCTTCCAGTGGAACATAAATAATACTGGAAATCTTGGGGAGTTCCAGCAGAGCCATCACAGACTATTTTTATTAAATATACAGTATATCACCACAATCACAGGATACCTGGGAAATTGAGATCCTCTCTTAGGGAATCCTAGTTTCATTAATAAAAGAATTTGCAGTTGGTTGGTAGTGGTGCATACCTTTAATCCCAGCATTTGGAAAGCAGAGTCAAGAGGAATCTTTGAGTTTGAGGCCAACCTGTCTACAGAGTGAGTTATAGGACAGCCAGGGCTACACAGTGATTCGAAAAACCAAAAATAAAATAATTTAACAACAGCTGGGGCTGGAGAGATGGCTCAGCGGTTAAGAGCACCGTCTGCTCTTCCAGAGGATCCGAGTTCGATTCCCAGCACCCACATGGCAGCTAACAACTGTCTGTAGTTCCAGTTCCAGGCAAACACCAAGGCAAATAAATAAATAAATAAAGTTTAAGAAAAAAAAAAAAAACAGCCACAGATAGAAACAAGTGTGAGGACAACTTTGAGTTAAAAGAAAAAAACCTTAGGGCATGCAAACTATAAATTTTATGGCTGAAAGGGAGATAAAGACCAGAGAAGAGAGAAAACAAAAGTCATGCTGCTAACTATGAGGCATTGAGGTCAGCCACCTGAGGGCAGGGGCCGGCCATGGGGGTCAGCCACCTGAGGGCAGGGGCCAGCCATGGGGGTCAGCCACCTGAGGGCAGGGGCCGGCCATGAGGGGTCAGCCACCTGAGGGCAGGGGCCAGCCATGGGGGGGGTCAGCCACCTGAGGGCAGGGGCC
>PVIH01008905.1:11765-67762 GCA_004025045.1 Sigmodon hispidus | reverse complement strand
CAGCCAAGGCAATGTAGAAAAACTCTGTCTTAAAAAAAAACAAAACAAGGGGCTGGAGAGATGGCTCAGAGGTTAAGAGCACCAACTGTTCTTCCAGAGGACCCGGGTTCAATTCCCAGCACCCACATGGCAGTTGACAATTGTCTATAACTCTAAGATCTGACACCCTTACACAGTTATACATGCAGGAAAACACCAATTCACATAAAATAAAAATAAATATTAAAAAAAGGGGGGGCTGGAGAGATGGCTCATAGGTTAAGAGCAGCAACTGTTCTTCTGGAGGACCTGAGTTTGATTCCCAGCAACCACATGGTGGCTCACGACCATCTATAATGAGATCTGGTACCCTCTTCTGTATACTGTATACATAATAAATAAATATTTAAAAAAAAAAAACGGGGGAGGGAGGAAGCATACTTAGGCTTTGGCCATCATTTGGGGAAAAAAAACAGAAATGGCTAGTCATTTTTTAGGCCACACAAAGGCAAAGGCAGTTTGTCTGGAAGGGACATTAGGAACCAGGAATTCTGGAAAGGAAAAACACATTATCTTAAGGTGAACCCCTCTTCCTGGGGGGGGTCTCCTAGCTGGGTCCTTGGTTTAACCTTTAAAAGGGAAAACAAGGACTCGTCTCCACCTAGAGGCAGATTCCATTCTGTGTCAACCAAAACAGTAAACCAAATGTTTTTATTTTTCTAGAAGGACTATGGAGATTAATGCCTTCATCAAGGGCTTCGTGGATGGCAATGATGTTTCCTAACACATTCCAGTTTATTAGAGACTGATAGTGAATTTCTTGAATTTAATAAGTTGAGGGCTGGTGAAATGGCTCAGCAGGTAAAGTCACTTCCTGCCAGTCAGGATGACCTGAGTTCCCTTCCCAGGATCCACATGGATAACCAATTCCTGAAGGTTGTCTTGAGACCTCCACACTCATGCCATGCCATGGCGCTTTTCCTCACTTCGGTGACCTCTTTTGGTCACTGCTCTGTTGCTGTGAAGAGACACATGAGCAAGGCAAGGCTTATGAAAAGTTTTAGATGTTAGTCCACTCTTGCCGTGGTGGGAGCAGACAGGCACCGCTCTGGAGCAGTAGCTGAGACTTTACAGCCTGATCCCCAGGTAGAGGATAGACACTGAGGGCTTCTGAAGCCTTAAAATCCATCTCTGAGCTATATACCTCCTCCCACAAGGACCCACCTCCTCCCACAAGGCCACACCTCCTCCCACAAAGCCATGCCTCCTCCAATAAGGCCACACCTCCTCCACAAGGACACACCTCCTCCCACAAGGCCACGCCTCCTCCCTCAAGGACACACCTTCTCCACAAGGACCCACCTCTTCCCACAAGGACACACCTCCTAATCCTTCCAAACAGTTCAGCTGGAGAGTAAACATGATTATGAGGGCCATCTTTATTCACACCACCACATTCCACTGTCTGCCCCGCCCCCACAGGCTTGGAGCTATATCATAATGCAAAATGCGTTTAATCCAATTTCAAAAGTCCCCCATAGTTTTTCACAGTCTCAAGACTGCTGAAAAGTTCAAGGTCTCTTCTGAGACTCAAAGCAATCAGTCTCTGAACTACAGCCTCCTGCAAAAACAAAATCGAAGAACAGATTACATACTTCCAGCATACAATGATATAGGATATTCATTACTATTCCAAAAGGAAAGAAGGAAGGAACATAGTGAGGAAATACTGGACCCAAGCAAGACTGAAAACCAACAGGGTAAACTCCAAATTCTGAACCTCCATGCTCAATGTCAGAATAATAAACTTTTTTGAGACAGAGTTTCTCTACACAGCCCTGTCTGTTCTTGATCTCTCTACATGGATGAACTCACAGAGATACCCCTGCCTCTCTGCTCCAAGTGCTGGGATTAAAGGCATGCACCATCATATCTGATCTGTAAGCTTTATTTATTTATTATGCATACAGTACACAGAAGCGGGCACCAGATCTCATTATAGATGGTTGTGAGCCACCATGTGGTTGCTGGGAATTGAACTCAGGACCTCTGGAAGAACAGTCAGTGCTCTTAACCTCAGAGCCATCTCTCCAGCCCCAAGGAATTTTTCAAAGTTAGTAATTTGATCACTGTAATTGTTATCTGCTCTTGGAACATAGTTTCATTGCTACAGGAACAGCAATTCAACATAACCTCTGCTGTTTACTTGCTATTTAACAGTTAGCGTGGTTAATAATATTAAATATGAGTCTTTTCTGTTAAATACCACAGAACTTGTGCTTGGGGCAAAGAAATCAAATCCTTTTTACCTTTCTTACCTTGTAAAACTTTTATGCAAATATATATATATTTTAAAATATTTTATTTTTATTTTATGTGAATTGGTGTTTTGCCTGCATAAGGGTGTAAGATCTTGGAATTACAGACAGTTGTTAGCCGCCATGTGGATGCTGGGAATCAAACTCAGTTCCTCTGGAAGAATAGTCAGTTCTCTTAACCGCTGAGCCATCTCTCCAGCCTCCCACAAATATATTTTTTAATTTATTTTTATTTAATGTGTTTCTGTGCTTTGCCTGCATGTGTATCCATGTGAAGGTACTGAAACTCCTACATCTGGAGTTACAGACAGTTGTGAGCTGCCATGTGGATGCTGGGAACTGAACTCAGGTCCTCTGGAAGAGCTGCTAGTGTTCTTAACCACTGAGCTATCTCTCCAGCCTTATGCAAGTATTTTCATTGCCTTTACTCGGTTAACATCTTTGTTTACACAGAAGCCCTAGCTGCATTCCAGGAATTTGATGGCCTGGGCTGTGATCAGTTTCTCCTTCATTTCCTGTACACCAATTCTTTTAAGACTCTGAGTCTTACCCTAGTCAGTAGGGAAAAGACACAGACCCCATGTGTTGTTAAAATGAAAACCAAGTGAACTCCCACACACAGCGTTGTAGAATATTATTTTAAGGTATGTTACTTTTGTTTATGTTGCATGTGTTAATTTCATAAATATCTTAAACAAGAGTACAAATATACATACAGTGTAACAAAATTGACCTTCAATTTGTGTAACATACTTTGTTGTGTAAAACACCTGACAGTCTAATAAAGAGCTGAATGGCCAATAGTGAGGCAAGAGAAAGGATTGGGGGGGGGGCTGCCAGGCAGAGAATAAATAGAAGGAGAAATAGGAAGAAGAAGAAGAAGATCAACCAGCTATAGAAGGAGAAGATCTGCAGGGGCAGCCACCCAGCTACACAGCCAGCCACTGAGGAAGGTGTACAGAAGGAAGAGAATGGGAAAAGCCCAGGGCCTAAGGTAGATGGGCTGAGTTAAGGAAACCTGGCAAGAAACAATCCAAGCTAAGGCTGGAAATTCATAAGTAAGAATAAACCTCCGTGTGTGGTTTATCTGGGAGCTGGGTGGTAGGCCCCTCAAAAGAGCAAAAACACCACCCTAGATCAGTAGTTCCCAACTTTCTTCCCAATGCTACAACCTTTTAATACGGTTTCTCTTGTTGTGACTCCAACCATAAAGCTTTTTCATATCTGTAACTTTGTTACTGTTATGAAGTGTAATGTAAATATCTGCCATTTCTGATGGTCTTAGGCGACCCCTGTGAAAGGGTCATTTGACCCCCTAAGGGGTCGATACCCACAGGTTGAAAACCACTGCACTAGATCCAGAGTAAAGGTTTGCCTGTCATGGTGGAACAGGCCTTAATCCCAGCACTCCAGAGGCAAAAGCAGGTGGATCTCAGTGAGTTAGTGGCCAGCCTGGTCTACAAACTGAGTTCCAGAACAGCCAGCACTGTTACACAGAGACAATCTGTCTTGAAAAATAAAACAACAAAATAAGCAAACAAATAAATAGAGTGTTCTGCAACACATATACTAAAATTGCAATGATAGACACAGGAAAAGCATGGTCCCTATGCAAATATGGCATGCAAATTAATAATAAATAAATTAATAAAGTGTATACGTTTCAGGGCTCTTCTCTCTCAGTAACACCCATCCATACAGAGTACCTCACAACTGCCCGTGACTCTAGCTCATATAGACATATATATGTATATATAATATATATATATATATATATATGATCTCAAAAAATAAAATAACAATTCATTCTTTAACACAGGAACCTTTGGGGACATTTTATAGACATTTGGCAATGAGAGATTAAAAAAACCAAACATCCCAAGGGTGTTGGGTTTGTCACTTCCACCGCTGTGGAGCAAGTGGATGCAGCCATGAATGAAGGGCACCCAGGTGAATGGAAGGGGCTCAGGAGAAGGTTCTAAGAGACTAGGTATCTACTACAATGTGGTGATTTTATTTCTGTGTGTGAGCATATATCTGTATGTATGTGGTAGTGTGTGGTGCCCCCAGAGAGACAAAGAGGTCAAAGTGGTCCTGGAAAATTTGGTGGTGGTGATTGGGTGGAGGAAACTTCAGTAGTCACAGTGACTGGTGGAAGCCACGGTGCTGACCATGGTGGCGGGGGGAATAGCTAACTGGATTTGGTAATGATGGAAGCAATTTTGGAAGTAGATGCTACAATGATTTTTAGCAACTACACAGTCAGCCTTCAGTTTGAATCCTTAGGAAGGAAAAAGCTCTGGCCCCAAGGCAATAGAGACAAGCCCTGACAAACCACAGATTCCAAGGTGACCAAGGTCATTCTACACTCAGTTACTGCCAGGAAACACAGCTAGGTAAGGGCCATGATGGGCAACAACCCAGCCCTCGATTTATGATGATGACTTGTACAGAGGGTCTGTAAGTTACCCCAACTGTCTTAGTTTAATTTCTGTTGCTGTGATAAAAACAAAAACAAAAACAAAAAGCCATTTAGGGGGAAATGGGTTCATGTTCCAGGTTTTCTGGGGAAGTGAGTGTGGTAGAAGCAGCTCAGTTGAGAGCAGTTGATTATACACAGAGCTCACTGAGGTCAGGGTGCCCTCCTAGGGAATGTACCACCCACAATAGGTGAGTCTTCTCACCCCACTTAACATAATTAGGGTAATTCCCAACAGACTTGTCTGTCTCCTGGCCAACTCGCTCTAGACAGCCTCTCTCTCTCTCTCTTTTTCTCTCTCTCTCTCTCTCTCTCTCTCTCTCTCTCCTCATATATATTCTTCAACAATCTTTGAAGCTTCGAAGGTAATGCTAGATTATGTCACGGTCACTAAAACTAACATCATAGCTGGAGCAGCTTATTTTGTGCATATGTATGTGTGTTCACATATGAGGGTTCTCGAAAGCCAGAGAATATTCCTCAGAAGCTACATACAATGGTTGAACACTTGGTCCCAGCAGATGGTGATATTTAATTGGCAGCAATGCTGGTGGACATTTTTTTCCCTGGGGGCAGAATTGGAAGGTACAGAACTTTGCCTCTTTCTAGGCTATTCTCTCCTTGGGACTGCAGTTTAGGGTGTAAGTGACTCCCTCCCTGCTCCATCTTCTGTGACTGCCACACCTCTCTCCCCTCATGATGGACTCGTCCTCTGGAACCTGTGGTGATACTTTGTGTATCCTCTAAGAGATAAAGCTTGCCTGAAGATCAGAGGCCAGAGCCGCCACAGAGTTAGCCATAGAGATCAGGCAATGGTGGCATATGCCTTTAATCTCAGCTCTAGGAAGGTTGAGATAGGAAGAGATGTGGCTGTGCAGAGAAAGGAACACAAGGTGGAAAGAGACCGGAGTTGGCTCCCTGTGCTTCCTTCCCCTTTTGGCTGAGGACTCAGAGCGTGCAGTCAGGATTCCTGGAGACAGAATCTTCCCCTTTAGGCTGAGGATTCCATAGTGATTAGAAGTTTCTCTAGCGGCTTGTTCCTCTGCTTCTCTGATCTTTAAGCCTTTACCCCAAACTCTGGCTCTGGGTTTTTACTATAAGACCAGTTAGGATTTGTGCAACATCCATAAGCCTAAAGGAACTCTTCTATAATTACCTTGGTCACAGTCATATGAAAATAGCTAATACATCATTCATCTTGTTTGGGGGGGATGGGACCTGTCATTGGCATGGGGCTCACACAGTAGATATTCACAATATCTAAAGTGAATAATTTTATTTTATGCATATGGATGTTTTGCCTGTTTATTTGTGTGTGTACCATGTATATGCCTGGTGCCTGTAAAGTCAGGAGAGTGAATCAGATTGAATTGGAGTTACAGGGGTTTGTGAGCCACTATATAGATGTTGGGAACTGAATCCTCTATAAAAAGCAGGGGTGCTCTTAAATATTGACCCTGGGGGCTGGAGAGATGGCTCAGCAGTTAAGAGCACCGTCTGCTCTTCCAGAGGACCCGGGTTCGATTCCCAGCACCCACATGGCAGCTCACAACTGTCTGTAGTTCCAGTTCCAGGCAAACACCAAGACAAATAAATAAATAAATAAATAAAGTTTAAAAAAAAATATTGACCCTGAAATAAGTAATTAGGCCATTAGGAATGAAGTTTGCACAGCATGGTTATCATGGGTATTCAATACCATATTTAACTCTCTTGAAGAAAAGCCACATGAGATCCAGTCCCGTGTGTCCGGGGCCATTGCTTATGCCTCTCCCACTTCGTCTTTGTCTTTCCCTCTCATGTCTGCCAACAACATCAGATCCAGGAGAAGAGCCTCATCATCTTCCTCAGCATGTGTGCTGATGCTTCCCCATCAGACCTACCACAGCCACAGCGACCTGCTGCCACACTCCTGGACTCTTCCTTCCTGACCTTCCCTCCTTAGTTATCTCTGGCAGGCTTAGCCTTGGCCCAGCCCATGATTCACATCCTGGCCCTGAGCCCTGACCGAATCCTCTCCCTCCTGCTGGGCTACCCTTGCAGGCTGCAGTGTCTCTGATGCAGCATCCGTGACTTCACAATGTCCAGGATGGGGTAAACTCTTGAATCTCACACCTCCCTGTGGCCCAGCAGTGTTCTTCACAGAGGAGATGTCCTGTCATTTTGGAGGACTGTTTCTTGTTGTTCAAGAAACATAACTTCCTGTTCACAACCCCACGTCTATGACTCTGTGAACACTGACCTACACTGTACACACATGAAGGGAAGCTGACTTACTGTCATTAATGCAGACAAAAAATATAATTTAAATTTTTTTAAACTTACTTTTGGTCTAATTGCCTAGCCAAATGTTCTAACTTTGTTTTTTGTTTTTGTTTTTTTTTAAAAAAACTTTATTTATTTATTTATTTGCCTTGGTGTTTGCCTGGAACTGGAACTACAGACAGTTGTTAGCTGCCATGTGGGTGCTGGGAATCGAACCCGGGTCCTCTGGAAGAGCAGACGGTGCTCTTAACCGCTGAGCCATCTCTCCAGCTCCCCAAATGTTCTAACTTTGATGTAACCTGAAGTACTAGTGATATCTTTTTTTACTTATTCTTTGGATTTGTGTCGGTATTAATTTATATATTAATTGCAAAAATATTTGTCAAGCCAGGGTGATGGTAGTACACACCTTTAATCCTAGCACTGGGAAGGCAGAGGCAGGTGGATCTCTGAGTTTGAGACCTGCCTGATCTACAGAGGGAATTCCAGGCCAGTCAGGGCTACACAGAGAAACTCTTGTCTCGAAAAACCAAATAAATAAATAAATAAATAAATAAATAATAAAATATTTGTCCAGTGATCAAGCTTAGAATAAAAAGAGACTATGGCTGTTGATATTTATGCTCTCTAAAGATCTCTTTTCCTGAGCTGGGATTTAGTTCAGTTGCTAGTGTTTGACCAGCATGTAAGAAGCCCTGGGTTCGCTGGAGAGATGGCTCAGAGGTTAAGAGCACTGACTGTTCTTCCGGAGGTCCTGAGTTCAATTCCCAGCAACTACATGGTGGCTCACAACCATCTACAATGACAACTGGTATCTTCTTCTGTATCCTGTATACATAATAAATAAAAAAAGGGGGGGGGCTGGAGAGATGGCTCAGTGGTTAAGAACACTGACTGTTCTTCAGGAGGACCTGAGTTCGATTCCCAGCACCCACATGGCAGCTAACAACTGTCTGTAATTCCAAGATCTGACACCCTTACACAGTTATACATGCAGGCAAAACACTAATTCACATAAAAAGAAAATATTAAAAAAAAAAAAAAAGAATACAGTAAGAAGCCCTGGGTTCATTCTCAACCCCCATAAATCAAGAGTGTTGGTACACACCTGCAATGCTAAGATTGGGAGGAGAAGGCAAGAAGACCGGAAATTCAAGGTCAACCTTGGCAGTAGTAGTGGGTTTGAGGACAGCCTAGGCTACTGCGAGACCACATGCTAAATCATCTCTTTCTGTTTCCCTCAAAAGATCTCAGAACATTTGTAGAGAAGCCTAGAAGTCAGGGATTGCAGCCAGCCCTGGAGCAGAGAACTGATGAAGTACAGTGTGTGAGTTACAGGAAAAACAAACCCACAGTCGGTGGAGGTGGGGACTTCCCAGAGCTCTGCGGGATTTAAACTGGAGATTGCCAGGCAGACAAGTCCTTGGAGGAAGCTGTGGAACAATGAGCCTCTTTTTCTGTCAGAACGAGTAACTGGGAGTTTGCTATATTAGGGTACTAGTTCCTTAAGTTTCACGGGCTGGCTTGAGACAGGCTAGTCGGGTGTGCTTGTGTGTTGTGTAGTGTATGTGCTTGTGGAGGTCAGAGGTCAGCGTTGGGTGTCTTCCTCAGTTGCTCTCCACCACTTTATCTTTTGGCAGAGGGGTGCACACTCTTAATTCCAGCACTCTAGAGACAGAGGCTGGAGATCTCTGAGTTCAAGGCTCCACAGAGAAACCTTGTTTCAAAATCAAAACAAAACAAAATCCAGAAGGTGAGGGGCTGGAGAGATGGCTCAGCGGTTAAGAGCACCTTCTGCTCTTCCAGAGGACCCGGGTTCAATTCCCAGCACCCACATGGCAGCTAACAACTGTCTGTAGTTCCAATTCCAGGCAAATAAATAAATAAAGTTTTAAAAAAAAAAAAAAAAATCCAGAAGGTGAGACAGGGGTCTCTACTGAGTCACCTTGACTGGCAGGCAGGTGGGCATGCTCTAAGGAGCCCCCATCTCAGGTCCCCCCAACACTGGGTACACAGATGTCACCTGCTAGCTTTTATGTGCTTAAGGATCCTAACTTAGGTCCTTAAGCATTTTACTGACTAAGCCATCTACCCCAAGGCTATTCTTACTTAAGACACTGGAGAAAGATCTCAAAATGAAAATGGTTCTGTTGTTGTCTGTTGAAATATTTATCACTATGCGTGTGCATGTCAGATGTAAGGTCATATGAGTGACTGTGGTTGCTAAAACACGGCACTGGAACCCCTGGAAGTGGAGTTACAGGCAGTTGTGATCTGCATGCTGGGAACTGAACCGCCAGGCTTGGATAAACAGTAGAAACTGTTAATCACTGAGCCATCTCTCCAGCCCTCAGTTTTGTGCTTGAAGAGTGGGTCTCACTATGGAGCTCTGGTTGTCCTGGAACTCACTGTGTAAACGGGGCTGGCCTCCGACTCACATCAACCCTCCTCCCTCTGCCTCCCAAATACTGTGATTAAAGACAAGTGACAGCCACTGTGTCCAGTGGATGAAAGCATTTTAATAACCAATGCAAAATACAACTGTGTGACATTCTCTCAGACCTCTGGAAAAGACTTGAACTTAATTCTATCTTCTTTCTGTTAGAAATGTTTTGTTTCGTTGAGATAGGTTTCAGGAGGCCCAGGCTGACCTCCAGCTTGATATGTAGCTGAGGCTAGCCTTGAACCCAGAACTTCCTCTTTTCAGTAAAAAACAAAACGGAAAGACCACAGACCACATGCTGGGATTATGATGCCTCAAAGCACGGCTAGAGCTGGTTTTTGCTGGTGTTCTGTTGCTTTGGGCTTCACAGTGTGACTCTTTGCTGCCCTTCTCATTCTGAACATCTTGGCTCCTCCCCAGGTCTTTCTGGAGGAAGAGAATAGGAATGTGAATGTGGTCTCCAGTTCTGAAGGTCTCGAGAGAAGAAGCAGGTGGAGAAGGTGAGGGAAGGAAGGTGTCCAGGAGCAATCTCTCAGAGGAATGGGGCCCTCAGTGCCTCACCCTTCATTCCAAGGCTTTGCTGATGCTAGCAAATTCCTGTTTGTAGGGAAGGGGGAAAAAAAAACCAGAAGGTGGGATTTCAGATGACCAATAGATCACCGACAGCCTGGAGCTTCATTATTATTTTATACTAAACTGAATACCCTCTAGAAGGTTAAGGTTAAAAGAGCTATAAATACTGTGAATGGTGGTGACTGCCAAATTCCCAGAAAAAAAAAATATATTCTTCCAGCCATTAGCTCATCTCCCTCCCCTCGTTTACTCTCTCTAGAATCTGCAGACCAGCCTTCAAGAGCCGAGAAGTGGATCTGCAGGGTTCCCGGCATTGCTCAGTGGCGTTTGGCCTTGTTAATGATTTCACAATTCCATAAAGAAAGGCAACAGAGTTTGGGACAGACACCAGCAAGAGACAGAATGAATTTGCTCTGAAGGACCAAATACAGGAAGTAGCCTTCAATTTTAATTATTACGGATGTAGTTTTTTTCTTTTTATTTACTTATGTGTCTATATGGCACAAGGGCTTAGGAGTTACTGATGGTTGTGAGCTGCCTGGCATCAGTGATGGGAACTGAACCTAGGTTCTCTGGAAGGACAGCAGCTGCCATTAACCAGTAAACCAACTCCCTATGGTCATAATCTTCATCACCAGGGCTTTATGATTTTGTCTGCTTATTTCTTCTAGAGCTGAGGACTGAACCCGGGACCTTCCCTTACTAAGTGAGTGCTCTGCTGCCCAACTGAATCTTCAGCCCCCCAGCAGGGGTTTATATTGACAGTGCCTGCCTGGCAGTTAAGGTAGACGTCAAACTACCCTATAGTTCAATTTATAACACATTGTTCATAGACATGGCCTCAGTATTTATACGCTGAAAATAAACTCATGAGCCTAAGATGTATCCTGTGACAGTTAAAAACGTAAGAGTAGTCTAGAACCATTATAGATGGTGAAGAACTAACCAGACCATGAGAGGGTGTCCTGGCTAGTCGGTGTTATCTGAGAAGGAACTTCAATTTAGAAAGTACCTCCATAAGACTGAAGACAGGCCTGTAGAATATTTTCTTAATTAGTGATTGATGTGGGAGGGGCCAGCCCATTATGGTAGGTAGGAGATACCCCTGGGTTGGTGGTTGGTGGTTCTGAGTTCTCTGTCTCTGTCTCTGTGTCTGTCTCTGTCTCTGTGTGTGTGTGTGTGTGTGTGTGTGTGTGTGTGTGTGTATGTGTGTGTGTGAAGACTGGGTTTCACTATTGAGCCCTAGCTGTCCTTGAATTTACTCTGTAGATCAGGCTGTCCTTGAACTCAGATATCTGCCTTCATCTGCCTCCCGAGCACTGGCATTAAAGGTGTGTGCCACCACTACCCTGGTAATTCTGATTGTTTAAAAGAAAGCAGGCTGAGCAAGCCAGGAGGAGCAAACCAGTAAGCAGCACCCCTCCAGGTTCCCGCTGGTTTGAGTGGTTTGAGTTCCTTGACTTCTCTCGATGGACTGACTCAGACTATGTAAGCCAAACAGACCCCTTCCTCCTTACGTTGCTCGTTGGTCCTGGTAACCTTGAGGGATGTAGTAGTAAGACAGGGCACAGCAGGTTAAGGTGCCTGTCACCAAGCCTGAGTTTGATCTTTGAGTCCACGATATGGGAAGAAAGAATCAACTGCTACAAGTTGTCTGCTCAACATCACACTTGTACCATGGCACATGGACATCCCCCCCAAATAAATATAATAGTGAAAAAAAATAAACCAAGCCTTCCATAAGTGAGTGTGTAGGAAGGATAAGTGTGCCCCTGGGGAAGCAGTACTAGCTTAGTTAGTTAGAGGACCAGTAACTATTCAGCTGGGGGGGGCGTGTCTCTCACCTTCTCACTTCTCCCAGCTCCTCCTGCCTTGCACACATGTGCACCACCCTAGCTTTTCCTCTTCCAGGCAATATAACCTTTGCTAAGGCTTGAGATCAGAGGAATTTTTACTTTGTGTAGTCCTTGGCACTAAAGAAGGGGACCTTTACCCAGCATCAGAAGGAACCACCCTTGGGAGCCACTTAGTGCTGCCTGGCACGTCCACAGCAATTAGAGCTTAGGGCCAGAGTTCAGGAATCTTTTTGAGGGAGGTTTTCCTGAACCAGTGTTGGCCCCATCCTATGTCCCTACTCCAATGCATGGCACATTACAATGAGCTGCTCTTGGATTTAGTTCCTGGAGGAGACAGCATGGCACAGCCTCAAAGCACTCTTCACATAGGCACCTTCGCACGTAAGGCAAGATTCTGAAACCTGGCTAAGGTGAATCAGAATTAGAGCTCAAGTGGGGCTGGAGAGATGGGCCAGCAGTTAAGAGCACGGACCGCTCTTCCAATGGATGATTCAATCCCCAGCACCCACATGAAGCTCACAACTGTCTGTAACTTCAGTGTCAGGGAATCTAGCACCCTCACACAGACAGACATACACACAGATAAAACACCAATGCTTGGGGAAAAAAAGAATTCAAGTATTTTTTTTCCCTGTGTTGAAGATTAAATGTAAGGTCTTCTATATTGAGTAACACTCTGTAAGTCTATAAAGTCTCAAGTATTTCACAGTTCGATATTGCCTTTGGGAGAAACATTGCTTCATCTGGTAATGGAGGCTCGTGCCTGTCCTTCTAGCACTTGGGAGGCAGAGGTAAAGGAGACAGTTCAAGGTCATCCTCAGCTATGGTGTAAAACTGTCTCAAGAACAAAACAATGCGATCTGTTGCTTCAGTGTAGGAAAATAACATGTTAACATGATCCCATCGAATGCCAGTATTGATGCTAACAGACGTCCATGTTTGCTCCCAGAAGTCACCTGCCTTGTCTAGAGTTTTTCACTCACGGTTCCCTCTACCCGCTCGTTCTTTCTCAGATGAGTATCCATCACATCAACTGCTCTTGCACTTCGGCTAGACTTGTGCTTCCAAATCACTGAATGTGGCAGACAGTTGGTTCAGCTGCTAAGTGACTGCTCAAAAGCTTGGGAACTTGTGCTATTGGTCACCAGCTCCTCTGTAAAAGCTGGACACATCCCGGTGACCCTAGTCCTTCGGAAGTGAAGACAGTTCGCTGGCCAGTCAGTCTGTCAAAACCAGTGAGCTCCAAGTTCAGTGAGAGATGCTGTCTCGGAAAATGAAGCTGAGTGAAGTGGTGCATGCCTTTGATCCCAGCACTCAGAAGGCTGAGTCAGAAGGATCTCTGTGAATTTGAGGCCAGCCTGGTCTACAGAGTTTCAGGTCTATACAGAGAAGTCCTTCCTATCTTCAAAAAAGAAAAAAGAAAGAAAAATCAAAATTTTTAAAAAGAAAAAATCCCCACACTTCTGTATACACACAAACATACACACGTACACTGTGGATCATGACGAAGGAAGACACCAGATGTTAACCTTTGGCTTGCACATATGCACACATGCATGTGTACCACCCCAGATTCACACACACATGAACATATATGTGCACACACACATTAAAGAGGTCTTTCCTATATTCCTTCCAGAAGAATATCCTTGTTTCTGGTTACAGCTTTTGCTGCTCCTCTGAGATGGGTATTTTTGGTTGTTGATTTGACTACACTTGGAATTAACTAAAATCCCCAAATGAGGGGTTTTTGCTTCAACTGTAGTAGGAAGACCCACTTCTAATCTGGATCTTGAGGTGGGAAGACACCTTCAATCTGGGCCACACCTTTTGCTGGAAGCCTATAGAAGGGCATGGAAGAAGGAAGCTTTTGCTCTTTGCCTGCTTGCCCTCACCTTGCAGCAAGTCTGTTCCTTCACTGACACTGACCTAGTTCTTCAGGATTTCAGCGTATACTGAAGACCAGCTGAGACGTCGTCAGCCTGTGGACTGACAAGCTACTGGATTCCTGGATTTTTTTGTTCACAATCAGCCATTGTTAAACTGCAGTCATTCTAATAAATTCCCTTTCTGGATATATAGAGATTCATTTTCTAAGTTCTGTTACTATAGAGAACCCTTACTAATATACCCACCTTTAAAATTATTGTACATTTATTTATTTATTTATTTATTTATTTATTTGTGTGTGTGTGTGTGTGTGTAGAACAGAGGACAACCTGTAAGGGTCAGTTCTCTCCTTCTTATACATGGGTTCTGGGGATTGAGGCTGGCCTCGAACTCACAGAGATGTGCCTGCCTCAGTGTCAGAGTGCTGAGATTAAAGGCTATTAAATCTTGCTAAAATAACCCTTTTCAGTTAATTAGGTCATTCCAAATCTCTACCTCTCCCCCCTTGAGAAGATTCCAGAAGGCCTCTGTTTCAGTCTGCACCCAGTCTCCTCCACATCCACGAGTTAGTTTGTGTCCCAGGGTACCTCTAGCAACTGGTTTTGGATTGTGAGGCGCAGACATAGTCTTCTCAGGTCTTGACTGCAGCTATAGGAAGTAAGGTATTCTCTACCATCTATCCTGAAAGAGCTAGCCAGTATCTGGCAGCCTCGGCTTCCTCCACTTAGGGAAGCCTGCCTAAGAATGAAGCCCTGCTGGTTCTGCTGAAGATGAAGGCCGGGAGTCAGACAGGTGGAGAGTGGCTCAGAGACCTGTCTGGGTCTCTAGTACTCACTCTGCTCTCCTGTATCCCAATCCTGTGAGTGACTCAGTTCCTTTCCACAACCAGTACAAACTGGGTTTCTACCGAGCACAACCAAATCAGAAATAAGCAGGAAGAGGATTGAGGCCGGAGAAGCCAGCCAGCTCGAAAGGGAGAACCTTGTTGCAGGTTCTTTTGAATCACCAGCTCCCAAAATGACGTGGAGACTTACTGTTAATTCTAACTGCTTGGCCTTAGCTTAGGCTTGTTTCTAACTGCGTTCGCACTCACACACCCATTCCCAATGGCTGGCTCCTCTTTTCTCTCTGCCTAGCTATTGGCTGTTTAGCTTTTTGTTAAACCAACTTGGTGCCTTAGGCAGGCAAGGTAAGACAGCAACACGCCTTTACATAGTTAAACAATACATCAGAATCTGCCTTTGAAACCTAGGCCTTGCATATTCTGTCCTGCAACTTATAGACGTTGGTATTTACTTGTTTACTTGACATCCAAAGCATTTCACAATCTTATCTCCATAGAACTTAATTGAAACAAGGTTATGAATGACAGGAAATGTGTTCTGGGGCTTTGGCTTGTTTGCTTTCAGGCAGGTTCTCAAACTCACTCTGTAGCTAAGGATGACTTTGAACTCCTAATATTAATATTCTTGCTTCTACCTTCTAAGTGCTGGGATATAGATAACCTTTGTGTGTGTGTGTGTGTGTGTGTGTGTGTGTGTATGTGTGTGTGTGTGATAAGCCTAGAACTGTTATGAAATTCAGGCATTATGGTGGTGTTTCTCATCTTTTTGATGGATCCTCACAATAAGAAAGATATTTTAATCAACTCAGTTTATATATCCATAATGAACATAATGTTCCACAGAACAAAACCTTTCTTAGTACTCGAAGCATTTTCTGATGTTGTCTCTTTTATGTATGTGTGTATTTAGTCAGTTACAGGGTCTTGTTATAAAGCTCAGACTGTTCTCAAGGTTGTCATCCTCCTGCCTCACATTCCACAGTATTGTGATTACCTTGTATTTTCTACTTTACTCTGTGCTTTTGTTTGGCTTGATTTCTGATAGTTGCAGAAAACCTGCCCAGAACTTTTTGAATGCTTAGGCAAACTGTCTATCTGTGAGCTATATTCCCAGGACTCATACAAATGATATCACAACAAAATAATGCATTAATGCATTTCTGGGCCCTTGAGATGGCTCACCAGGTGAAGGTGCCTGCTGCACAAACCTGAGCTCCTGAGTTCAATCCCTGGATCCCTGGTGGAAGGAGAGAACAGAAGTTCTCACAGTGTGACCTGCACACATTCACATATACATAATAAGTTCATAATTTTAAAGAGTAAACTAATTAATAAAACAATGCAGGGCTGGACAGATGGCTTAGTGGTTAAGAGCACTGAGTGGTCTTCCAGGGGACCCAGGTTCAATTCCCAGCACCCACATGGCAGCTCACAACTGTCTGTAACTCTAGCTTCAGGGTAAAACACCACTGTACATAAAGTAAAAATAAATCTTTAAAAAAAATGCATTGTATACATAGGTTTGAAGATAATTGTTTTAGTTCACTTAAATGTGATGTCAAATCCAAGCTGAAATTTGATGTTATAACTTATTCAGTACAATTGATATGCTAAGCATATTGTAAGGTATAATGAATAACATGTAAATGTACAATAATAATGGTTTTTTGTTTTGTTTTGGATTTTTGAGACAGGGTTTCTCTGTGTAGCCCTGGCTGTCCTATCTAGGCCAGGCTGGTTTTTTAACTCACAGAAATCCACTTGCTTCTGCCACCCAAGTTCTATACTTAATAATCTTCATGATACTCACAATATAGTAGAAAAAAATAGAGATGGCAGCAAGGGCACAGCCTGAGGGAAGCCAGATGTGTTAGAAAAAAAAAAACAGAATGTTTGGAACTCAACTTGAATAAAGATTTGCATGATGGACATGTGGAGAGAAGGCTGGTGTTGTATAGTGAGGAATCTGGAGGCAGTGTTGTGGTGCATGCTGGTAATTCTGGTACTTAAGAGTCTGAGGCAGGAGGATTGCAAGTTTGAAGACAGTCTGAGCTAAATCTTGAAACTCTGTCCAGAAAGAAAGGAAGGAAGGAAGGAAGGGAGAGAGGGTAAAATAACACCCCCCCCCCATTTTCAGGAAATAGGCATGCACGTGAGCTCTAGTGCTGGTGTAGAAACTGGATTTTAGAAGAGGACCAGGGGCCCTAAGCCTTGGGAATGCCCTCCATGTGAGCAGCAGAAGAGGAGAAACAACAGAGAAATAGAGAAAGTAGGGGGACAGCCAGAGACACAGGATGGTGGCAGCCAGGAGGACAGCCAGTCCGCCATCTTGGATGCACAAATGGCGAAAGTTGGGGTTCTGCTGTAGATGGTCTCAATGATCTCAGTGCAGAAAGTGATTTCCAGAGTGTCACAAAGGACAGAAAGAGATGAAGAGCAAGGGGATAGAGTGAGTGAAGGTCACTTTTCCAGCTGACACTGACCTTGAATTACTAGAAGAAGGAAGTAACAGGGGAGCCAACCTTGAGGCTGAACCCGCAGGGAGTTTATTAGGAAGACTTCGGATTGATAATGAGGGAATGGAAGGAAGTACTAGGCAGAAGCAGCTCAACTGGGTAGGGCCATTCATACTGGATGTAGGCTGTGAGGAATGGGGTGGGACCAGATGCCCAAAGGCTGTCTGCCAGCACTTCACCTACAAACAGCTGGAATAACCAACCCATCATAGATGTGTGGGTGGTACACAACTTTAGTCCTAGTATTCAGAAGGCAGAGGTCAGTGGGTGGACCTGTGAGTTGGAGGCTACTCTGGTTTATAAAGTGAGTTTCTACAAAGTGAGCTTTCTATAAAAGTTTCAGACCTTGTCTGAAAAAAACAAGTCTTTATAGCAAAGATTATGGTTGATGCCCATAATCCAGCACCCACTAGGCTGAAGCATCATAGTCCTAAGAAGGCCAATTGAACCACATGGCAAGTTTAGAGTCAGTGGGACTACAAGGGAATTTGTCTCAACTCTTCCCCAAAAAGTTCTTTGTTCTCAAAGGGGGTCTGAGCTCTGCATGGTGTCATTTTCCCTAGGAATAGCCTTTAAGGCTAGCAGAATCTAGGGAAGAATCTTTGGAAATAAGTGCATAAATAGGTATATACTCTCATCTCTTATTGTGTAACAGTTATAACATCTTATAAAACATCTATCTATGTATCTAACTATTTAGATATCTATAAAACATTTATAGGATACCCCCTGTATATCTACCTAGTCTTTGCTAGCTCCAGCTATACAAAGATCTACTTCCCAAGGGCTAAAATCAAAGGTGTATGCCACTTTATGTAGCTCAGTCATCATATTGAAAGCTCAATTTATTGGAAGAAAATGCACAAAATCAATAATCAATAGTGGCCTGTGCTTCTGTCCTCACTGATTGTATGTGTATCATCCAGCCTGTGCTGGGGGTACAGTTCTCAGTAAATGTATTTTAAAAATGAGTTAATTTGTTGAGGATGAGAAGTGCATGAAAGTCTTGCATGCTTGGTCCTGGAAACCCGAGAGGTTCCACAGGGGAATAAAAGACAGACACAATTGTGTTAAGTGGGCCTTGGAAGCTCTGATGGAGACCACCAGCTGCACAGCAGCTCAAAGCCTCAGCTTGGTTATGACCCCAGCAGGGGAGAAGAGACTAGGTGTGTGTGTGGTGGGGGGTTCTGCAGGGGACCAATTTGATTTTTTTTTTCTCAAACAGGGTTTTCCTGTGTGGTTCTGGCTGTCCTGAGCTAGCTAGACCAGTGTAAACCAAGTTGGTCTCCAACTTGCAAAGAACCACCTGCCGCTGCCTCTCAAGTGCACCACCCCTGCCTGGTTTAGAGTTGCTTTTTAAAAACGTATATATTACTGTTGTGTTGGAATAAGTGTATGGTGTACATGTATGGGGTGCTTGTTCTCTCCTTCACCTTTATGTGGTTTGTAGGCTCAGATTCAAGTCACCAGGCTTTTATTGCAAACACTTTCTTTGGCCCCATGGCTATTTTGAGGAACCCTGAAGAATAATTTTCCAGGTAAAGATGGTCAATGGCAACAGTAGCTAATTTTAGGAAGTTGCAGAGAAAATAAAGCATGAAAAAAAAAATACTTGGAGTGTGTGGACGGAAAGCTTAGAAAGGACCCGGTAAATAAGAGGAGCATACATAAGATTCACATTGGGCTGGAGAGAGGGCTCAGGGTTGAAGAAGAGACACTGCTGTTCCAGAAGACCCAGGCTCAGGTTCCAGCATCCACACTAAACAGGTCTCAACTTTCTATTTCCAGTTCCAGGGGGTCAGGAGCTCTCTGCAGGCCCTGTACTCAAAGTATTCACCCACACACAGACACATGTGATACATAAAACAAATAAAAATCTTTAGGGATTTTTACACATCACATACATGATTAAAAAAGAAAAATTAAAAAAAAATCTATATTAAGAGCTAGGCACGGCTCTGGGTAGTGTTGATGGTGGTTTTGGTGGCAGTGAGTGAGTGGCTTTATTTCCAGAACTCAGGAGGCAGAGGCAGGCAGATCTCTATGAGCTCAAAGCCAGCCTGGTCTACAGAGCAAGTTCCAGGACAGCCTGGAGTACACAGAAAAACCCTATCTGGGGGCGGGAAGCAGAGGGGACACATACTAACAAGTGCTACCCATAGGTACTACTATCTGTGCAGAAGCGAGTCGCCATTGATGTCATATGAACTCAGTGAGAGAATAGAATTCAGTGTATGAGACAGAGCCACTATTGAGTTCAAGCTGCCAAATCTAATGGAGTTGTGTTTGAAATCTAGCTCTGCTGGCTAACTACATGTCTTTTAGGCTAATTACTTAGCCCTCGTAAATTACTGATTGAGCTTCCAACCAATCAGAAAATCCTGTCTCATGATTTTGTGAAGATTGATGGATGTTTTCGAAGTATGAAACACTGTGTATATAGAAAAGAATTCATATGAAAGAATAAAATTAACAAAAAGAATTAATATGTTGGAAAGATTGTTCTGTAAAACCCATCACTACTTTCATGATTTTTTTGTTTGTTTTGATCCCCCTTCCTAAGACAGAGTTCCTCTGTGTAGCTCTGGCTGTCTTGGAACTCAATCTATACACTAGGCTATCTCAAATTCGGGGATCCACCTGCCTCTACCTCTGCTGGGATTAAAGGTGCACCCTGACATGTTTTTTATTTTAGTTTGTGTATGTATGGTGTATGTATGTGGTGTGTGTGTATGTGTATGTGTGTGCTTGAAAGCGTGCAAAACGATGGGACCCAGAGTCCCACACCTGGGGAGCATTCTGCCATTCAGCTGTGTCTTCAGCCCTACATCTTTTAGAAATCATAAATTTGAATCTTTTCTCTGCCAGATTTTGTTTCATGGATGGTTTTATGGTTACTTCTATTTTCTAAGGCGAACAACTTGTCCCTGGCTTAATCTGCAGAGACAATGTTGCCTTGGGGGAACAGTGTGATAGGACTAGGATTGGACTGATCACATCTTAAGGCAGGACTCTCAATGGTTGAGTGAGTCCAGCCCTGGGACTTTCATCTGGAATGCTGCTCAGAAAATCCATGGTTCCTAGCATGCATGGCCCGACTTAAACGTGCAGCTTATCTTGGTAATTTGAATCAAGTGCTTTTCTTTCCATTTATTCTTAGGTATTCTCAGTTTCCAGGAGGTAAAATTTCCCATTCTTCAAGCTCCCCTCCCCCCACAGAGAAATTCTTGCCTTAGATTCTGTTTCGCTGCCTCAGGACTTTGTCTTTTCAGGTACTAAAGTTCTGATATGCCTCCCTTTGTTGTCTGCCTGCAGATCACTGATTGACCAGCTAATGCTGTCGGCTCCTTTAGATTAACAGAAATAGACCAGGCGGCATTTTCACCCATACTCTGAGACGCCTCATAATTGCATTGGTATTGCACGTACTATGTGGAAAATACATGTGGACTGTCAGGTTTCGGGTTAATTGGTTTTACCTCCCGTCTCAGAGGGGCAGAGTCCTAACCTGAAAGCAGTCCCGAACCAGCTTGACTCCCAGGGGAGTGGCAGCCAGAAGAAAGCAGTTCCCTCCACCCACTTCAGCCATCAGCACCCACAGCCTCCAGGTCCTGCCCTTCGGAACGGCACAGAAATGAAATTTCAGAAGAAAACTTTAACTCAATTAATTTTTATTGATAACTAGGAGTGGCAGAAATACAATACTTACTTTTCATGGCCGGTCAAAGATGAAATTTGATTATGCTTTGAAGGGTGCGGTTTGAAGTTTTTCCTCAGTCTTGACCTACCTCAAATCTCATTTCTAACAAAGGGAGGCGCACTGGGAGGCATATATAGAGGCTGCGCTGCTCCGGGAAAAGTCAAACCAGTTCTGCACTATGGGGAAGAAGCAGCCGAGGGCAGCAGCAGCAGCTGCTCCCAACTGTGAGCTAAGTAAGTGGGCAGCTAATGGGGGAGCACTCCTGGAAGCTGACACAAACAGCCCCGGCCCCTTTTCTTTTCTAGAAGCATCGGAGGGTCCCAGAGGAAAGGTCCTGGGCTTGAGGGCACTCCTCCAGAACTAACGTGTGCTTTTTCTCTTCTTCCAGGAGACCACTTTGTACGGGAAGCAGCAGCCCTTGCCAGGCTGTGGAAGTGTGGCATTTTCTTTTTGTTCCGAGTTTGCTGTTATCACATTTATTTTATTTTTTTAATTTCTGTTTTTGTGAGTTTACGCTTTCTTCCTATCCCCGTTCTTACATTTCTCCCTGCAGATTTTACATGAAGAAAACGGCGCTGTCATCTCTCCTGTTGTAGCCAGTAGGGGAAATGGGAAAAAAAAAAAAAAAAAAAAAAGGTTTTGGTGGCTCTTAAGAACTTCGTGACAAGGTGTTGGGGGACTCGTCAGACCATTTGTTCTTTTCCCATCTACCTTCGTCTTTCTACAGAGAAAGACCGTGAGGTGGGAGGCTGGGGATGGAGCGGGACTGCCCCAAAGCAGGATAGAGTGTGGGGAGAAAACTCAGCTAGATGGGATGGAGGAAAACTGAGTCTTCGAAGGAGGACGACTGATGCGGCCGAACTGGCTCCGCTGGTCCAAGTTTCGAGGTTCCTCCCAGATGTGGGGTGTTCTTGGCGCATCAATTGATAGCGCACTATGGCTTAAGAAGCTAGAAGGAAATGGACTGCCTTGGTGCCTAATTATCGGTTCTATCTCGTAGTCATTGTCTCTTAGGAGGAAACAACCTTATAGTTGCCTAAAAAGAAACGGCGGGAATTATGACAAAAATGTGTACATCCCTAGCATTCCCGGGCTGGGAGTTGCCAACCCTAGGAAGGTGGTATTTTGAGCTTTTGAGCTGGGCCACGCCCCCGCCCCGGCCACGCCCCCTCTATGCCCCGCCCCCAGATCCAGCATGGGTGGGCGGAGCCTTGGCGCCCAGTCCGCCCGCCACGCAGTCCCTCAGCTGCGGGAGTTCAGCCAATCAGGAAGTGGGGCTCCCGTCCCGCCGGCCAATCGCGGGAGGGTAGGAGGTAGACCTGCTGGGTGCTGGCTTCTGGGACATGGAGGCGCTGGAGCGGCGTGTCAGGTGCTGGCCGAGCCGGTAAGCCGAGGTGCTGGCGGGGTCAGTGGTTACGGCGTTCCGCCTGCTGCGAGTGGGAGGGCGAACGGGTGAGCACGGCCGGCGGGGACGGTGCGTCGGCGAGGTCAGCGGAGGTTCTCGGGTCCCGAGGAGACTCCGGCGTCGACACGGGCCTCGGCCTTTCCCTGGGACACTAGATCATCGCCCCTCTGCGGTCAGCCGGCCGGGAGGCGTCCCGGGTCGGGGGTTGCGCAGACCGGGCGCGACGTGGAGGGGGAGGTCCATGATGCAGTCGTCTCCGGGAGTCCCGGGGACCGTCTGCCCGCGCGCGGCCTCCCGTCAGCCCCGCGGATGCTGCGCTGTCGGCTCGAAGGCCTCAGGCCTCGGGGTTGAGTGCAGCAGGGTCCTTGCGCCTTCCTGGCCTCATTCAGGGACACCTTGCACGCCATGCATGCGCCCCTTCTCAGCGGCTTCCTAGGCCCGGTACTTTCAAAACTCTCTTGTTTATTATTACCCCTTTGGATTCTTTGTCCTTGGCGGTTCTCGGTCCAGGACTTCATTGATACATCAGACTATTTGGGAAGGGCATGCATCCTCAGGACAGAAGTTGTGTTTTCTCTGTGTAATATGGAGACGATCCGTTATCCTGTGCGTTTCAACGATGTGATTCAAGGCGTCGAGAGCAGACATATGGAGGGAGAGCTGGCCAGGGCTGACGGGCTTGTAGGAGCTCCTGTGTGACCCGTGGGGAACCACGGGAAGCTGACCACCTCGTCCCCCGTGGCATCTCCATCCCTTGGCTGTGTTAATGTTTTGTTTAGACTCTCTTCTGTTCCACACACTTAGAGTGGGGTCGATGGTGAGATCTTCTTACAGGTTGTTGGTGTTAGATTAGTTAATATACAAAAGCCCATACGCCAGCCCCCTGCCGCCAGGTGTTTTTATTTTTGCCCTTCTGTTACCTAAGGCTTTGACCTTCTCACTAAGGAATCCCTTGGTCTGTTTGCCAAAGATCCCCCAGGCTAGTGTTTTCCAGCCATATTATTAGTCTGAAAGTGCACTTAATTACAAGTGGAGACAGGCGGTGTGCTCACAATTTCTTCTTAATCCTTGTCTTTATTTCTGAGACTAGATCTTGCTATACATCCCTAACTGATCTGGAACTTTATATGTAGACCAAGTTGGCCTCCAGCTTGCAGCCATTCTTCTGCCTCTGTGCTGAAATCAATCACAAGCTTGGCTTGTGCTTAGTTTATTAAATGAGGTCGGAAAGTAACGTTTTAGGCTGTTTTCTGCAGTAGCTGTGTTGATAAATGTAGCCTTGATTTTTCACTGTTTTTTTTAAGGGGGGGGTTGTTTGTTTTGTTTTTAGATACTTCATTCTCAGTCTTGCTTGGGCTAAGAGTTGATTTTGGAGGCATACCTAGAAGGCAGCGACTGCTGGACACATGGTTCTCTGAGGCCTGTGGGACGCAGAAGGGGAATTCCTGAGCATCCTCGTTGCACGTCTTGTTGAGGAATAGGGAAGCTCCAAGATTCCTCTCTGAGGAAAGCAGTAGTTCCTTGGACTACTCAGCAGAGTTGGAGAGCAGCTTTGGTTCACTTGTGATTCAGGGGAAATTGTTTTTTCCTATATGAATTTTTTTTTCCTATGTGACTTTGCAGCCAAGAGCCTGGTTAGGTGCTGCGTTGTCAGATGCCTTCACTTTCTGCTACGCAGGCACATCTTTGTATGAGCCTTACAATCCCTCTTGATTCCCGGTGTGGTTAGGAGACCTCAGGAGTTCTTAAGTGCCTGCCATTCATTATTCACCTAGCAACGTTGATTGATAGGAGCCAACCACTAATGAGAAACCCTGTTTACAGAAAGCACAGCTTACAAGGCGTGCTCTGTTTGAGGCAATGCAGGCAGTTTACTTGTTCATCTGTATTAAAACAATTTAATATTTCTTTAGGTTGAAATGTGTTCGTATGTAACGAGAGGAGAAGGCTCCAAGTTAATGATTAAAACTTTATCATGTTCCAAAGAGCAGAAGGAAACATCTAAGGCTGAGGGCTCTTTTACTTTGTTTGTCTGATATGAAACATAATTTTTCTTTAAAGAAGAGAAGGTAAATGTTTAAGGTAATATCTGTTAGGGTAAATGCTTAGATGTGATCTAAAGAAAAATATACTCCAGATTTTCTTGAGAAAAACTATATAAGTAAGTGGCAAGAAACAAAAACTTTGGATGATAGCTTTCAATAGATTTCTTCTTTTTCCTCTACGAGAGGACCTTTGAAGTTAAGGTGTCAGGCCAGGTGACCAGATTGCCCCTCCCCAGACGAACACACTCGGGAAACAAAGCTGTGGTTAGAAGGAAGTCTGCAGGAAGCTTTACCCTGTCAGAGTTGGAGGAACAAAGGCCAAGGTAGAGAAGGGCAGAGTAAACTGTGTGTGGTGAACCTGGCCTGCCCACCCACCCATAGTGTGTACCTGGCCTCCCCACCCACCCATTAATGTGTGCCCAGCCTGCCCTTTTACCCATTAGTGTGTACCCAGCCTGCCCTCCTGCCCCTGCCCTTTCTTTTTACCTTAGAATTTTTTAAAAAATTATTTGTATGTGAGGTTCCTCCCAACCCCCATGTGCACATGCCTGTGTCTGTGTAGGTGTACATGCATGTGACTCCAAATGTCTATCAAGGCCAGAGGTGTCAGATCTCCAGGAGCCGGAGTTACAGACAGTTATAAACCATCTGACTTAGGAATTGAACTAGGTCTTTTGGAAGAGCAATGCATGTTCTTAACCCCCAAGCCATCTTCAGCCTCAGGCCCTTATTTTTAAAGTCATGGTTGATAAACAATACTTTGTCTGACAGATCAGTACTTGACAGCTGGGCCACTTTTTTCCCCCGTTCTTATCTTCTTTAACACCCAAGCAGGCAGTTTCTCATTATCACTGTATTTCTCTCCCCAGATCTCTCCCCTTCTCCTTACCTCCTCTTTCTGACTCTATGTCTAGCTTGGTCTGGTTTAAAACTCCTCTCAGACTGGCCTGGAACTCTTAGCTTCCTGCTTTAGCATTTTGAAAGTTGGGGTTAGAGGCATAAGTCAGTCACCATGCTAGGTTTTCCTTTTCCTGCCTTTTTAATGTCTGTCTCTTTGAGACAGTCTTTGTATGTAGTCCTGATATCTTGGCCTTAACTCTCTGAGCCTGCCTCTGCCTCCCTCAAGTGCTGAGTGTTAGGATTAAAGGCTGGACAAGGCCACTCCCTCCCCACCCCCTCATGCCCCATCTCTGTAGGTTTTTCTGTCAGTCTCAAAGCAAAAACTGAAAAGTCAAACTCTGTAAAAGGCATCATGTTAGTGGCTACTTGTCAGAAACAGGTATAGTGGCTCTGTGTAATGGGAGCACTGTGTGCACTTTGTGAGCTGGGTGTGTTATATGAAATTAAAGGCATTATAGTAGAACCCAGATAGGTGAGGATAGATTATAGTTTTTTGTTTGTTTTTTGTTTTTTTCAAAACAAGGCTTCTCTGTGTAGCCCTGGTTGTCCTGGCTCTGTAGACGAGGCTGACCTTTAATTCAGAGTTCTACACTCCTCTGTCTCCTGAGTGCTGGGATTAAAAGCATTCAATGCCACCACCCAGTAAGACTTTATGTCTTTATATCTTTATGTTTTCTTTTGTTGGTTCTGGTCACCTTTCTGCAATAGAGTCTTACTAAGCAACTTCAGGTTGGCCCTGAACTTGTGATTCACCTGCTTAGCCTCCTTCTGAGTCCTTGGAATCCAGAGAGATGCTACCAGGCAATTTGATCTTCAAAGCCCTCAAGGTAGAAATAAAACTGACCCTGAAGTTGTTCTCTGGGTTCCACAGGTTCACACTTGTACACCACCACACGCATGCAAATAAGTAAATGTACAAAGAAGTCTTTAAACTCTCCAGTGCTACTTCTGGATTTTTATTACTGTGTATTTTGGACGTTGTGACCACTGTGTCTCTGGGACTAACTGTTGTCTGAGGAAAGAAGCTAGGCAAGGAGATAGCTTTGCCATTTCCCCCAAGCATTCCTGCTTGAGTTTTGGAATCGGTTACTTCCTTACAGACACTGTGGTTGCTTGTATGTACATTCTATTTCTTGTTCTTTTATTTTATTGGGATGGAAGACAAGAAGGAAAAAAGAGGCGTGAGAGGTGAGGAGATTTGGGCTATATACAGACAACCCCCCCATCTCTCATCAGGATGTGGGCGGGATAAAAACTTTCTTCTCTATATCTTAAAATTAATGAAAAGGCTGTGAATGCCTTCCTCTACCTCCTACTAGGGACAGATATAAGAAGCCATTGTTTTAAACTCAAGCCTTTTTTTAATACAAGAAGTTTATTAGAGTTATACATATATTTAGTATTTCATACTTTATTTTGTTTCTTTTTTTCAATGATTTATTTTAAGTGAATTGCTGCTTTTCCTGCATGTACATCTATCTGTGTGATGGTGTTGGATCCCTTGGACTTGGACTCACAAATACTTATGTGCTGCTGTGTGGGTGCTGGGAACTTGGGTCCTCTGGAAGGGCAGCTGATGCTCTTAACCACTGAACTATCTTTCCAGCCTCTTGTTTTCTTTCTTTTTTTTTTTTTTTTTTTTTTTTTTTTTTTTTTTTTTTTTTTTTTTTTTTTTTTTTTTTTTTTAACTTTATTTATTTATTTATTTATTTGCCTTGGTGTTTGCCTGGAACTGGAACTACAGACAGTTGTGAGCTGCCATGTGGGTGCTGGGAATCGAACCCGGGTCCTCTGGAAGAGTAGACAGTGCTCTTAACTGCTGAGCCATCTCTCTAGCTCTGCCTGTTGTTTTCTTTAAACTAGGTTATTTATTATTATGTGGCCCTGCTAGGTAGACGAGGCTGCCCTTAAACCTGACAGTTCTGCCTCTGCCTCCGTATGCTGGGATTACAGATGTGCATTGCCACACTTGACCGTGTGTGAATTTTTAAGGCAATCAAATTTTCTTATTAAAGTAGCAGGAGAATTTCAAGGAGAATACTAGGGAATAGATGTTCTCACCACCTCAGAAGACAAGTGGCTGTAAGCAGTGGGTGCTGAGGGGTACTGGGTGGACGGCCACTTACCCCAACAGTAGAGTCAGGAAATGGCTTTGGAAAGGGGACTTCTATTCCTTAAAGATTTATTTATTTATTTATTATGTATACAGTGTACAGAAGAAGGTATCAGATCTCATTATAGATGGTTGTGAGCCACGTTGTGGTTGCTGGGAATTGAACTCAGGTCCTCTGGAAGAACAGTCAGTGCTCTTAACTGCTGAGCCATCTCTCCAGCCCGGGACTTCTATTCCTTGTATTTGAAGGGGAAATCATTTCACAGTTTGAACCCCCTGTGGACTCTAAGACAAAGAAGGAGTAAGTTAAGCTTTAGGCTGTCAGTGCCTGCCTGCTAGACAGCCCAGCACTGATTCTCCACTTTGGACTTCTATCAGATAGTTTGGCAGAATGTGAGCAACTGTCTGAAAGGTTCTGACAGTCTATAGAAGCTTTACATTTTGAGAAAATTAGCCAGGGCTTGGTGTTGTATGCTGCTGGAGGCTCACCACTACATATAACAATAATACAGGTTCCTGGTTTTTATTGCCCCCCCCCAAGTGAGTGGATTCACCACCTCCTTGCCTTTGGTCTGCTTCTTGTTTTCCTACCGCTCCCCCCCTCCTTCCCTTCCGCCCTTTCTGGCCCAAGCACAAGGGTTATAGGCTGAACCACCAAACGAGGCTCCCAGCTGTGTTTGCTTTCTTTCCTTAATTTTTTCTTTAACGGTATTTATTTTCTACTTGTGTGTGTGTGTATGTGTGTGAGAGAGAGTGTGTGTGAGAGAGAGAGGGAGGGAGGAAGGAGAATGAAAATGTGAGTTAGGGTTAGGGTCCTGTCTCCCCTATCCACCATATATGTGGGGTCGGTCCTGTCTCCCCTATCCACCATGTATGTGGGGTCGGTCCTGTCTCCCCTATCCACCATGTATGTGGGTCGGCCCTGTCTCCCCTATCCACCATGTATGTGGGTTGGTCCTGTCTCCCCTATCCACCATGTATGTGGGTCGGTCCTGTCTCTCCTATCCACCATGTATGTGGGTCAGTCTGTCTCCTATCCACCATGTATGTGTGGTCGGTCCTGTCTCCCCTATCCACCATGGGCTCCTGAGGGTGGGATTCAGGAAAGCCTTGGTGGTGAGCACCTTTGTCAGCCGAGCCGCATCTCTCAATCAGCTGCCTGGTTTTCATTTTCCAGGCAGGGTTTCTCTGTGTAGCCTTGACTTTCCTGGAACTCACTTTGTAGACCAGGCTGACCTCAAACTCAGATCTACCCATGTCTGCCTCCTGAGTGCTGGGATAAAGGCGCGTGCCACCCACCACTTCTTGGCTAGCAAATTTTATTTTATTAGTTTTTTTATGTGCATTGGTATTTTGCCTGTATGTAGGAGAGTGTCCGATCCCCCGGAACTGGAGTTGCAGAGAGTTGTGCGTTACCATGAGGGTGCAGGGAATTGAACCCTGGTCCTTTGGAAGAACAGCCAGTGCTCTTAATGCTTGAACAGCTCTCAAGCCTCCTGCTGTGTTCTAAGGCTTCTCTACTCTTTCTGCCCTCTGCCCTAGTGGATCCTGCAGGCAGTGTAAACCATGGAGCTTATGGCTTGGTCACTAAGGGCTGTGATGATGTAAATGGCACAGTAAATTGTTCTGTAGAACCCATTCTCTTTTGAGTAGCACATCCTTAAGACTCCAGAAAAGGCCAGATGTCTTCTGTCTTGTTGGGTCCCTGTACTGGTACAGGGATGTCCTCAAGTGCTGCTAGTAACCTCAGAACTTTAACCCTGCTGGGTTGAGAAGTAGGGGGTGATCATTGCCTCAAGTTCCAGGTCAGCACTGGCTTCAGTGTAAAACGCTGTGCTTAAAAACACACGCAAAACAAAATGTATGCTAAAATACTTACAATTTATTACTTGTGTATTCGTATTAGACAAAAACACACAGTTACATCAACTGTTTGATTTTTATTTTATTTTTTTAAGCTTAGTGTGTGTATGTGGTTGGCCCATTGAGTGTGGTGAGGTCAGAGGATAATTTGTAGGGATGGGGAGTTGACCTTTCACCAGGTGCATTCTGGGGGATTGCACTCAGGCCATCAGGCTTGGCAGCAAGCGCCGGTCGGTACCCACTGAGCCATCTCGATGGATGACCCACTTTTCTTTTTAAATACAACTTTTAAAAACCTGTTTGGATTTTTTAAAAAGTCCCTTTCAAACGTATTCCATACACTGAATATTCTTAAACAGGATATTAGCCCTCACTGCAGAAGAATACGGAAGGATTGCTCATGTCATGTGACCGAAAGCCCACAGAGAGAGGCACTGCCTGAAGCTTGCTGGTTCCTCGTGGTCCAGGTTCCTTTTCTTGTGAGAGCTCAGTGCCTGATGTGATTTGTAGTTTCTCATTTCTTGTGGGTAGGATAACTGGGTGTCTTGCCTCATTCACATAGACCAAGTTAAAAGGCCACTAAGCCATGCTGTGATTGGAGTCAGATGTGTGACTTACCTCAGATGACTGTCAGTGAGTAAAAGGGGCTGGATTGATGAGACAGGGCCAGTTGTCTGTAGCTGTGGCCCTGGTAGCTGTTAAGGAAGGAAGGTGATAGTGTGTTTTATACTCAGAAGACAGGTGAAGCCCAGAGTCCCCTTTTGGGTCTAGATGATGGAATTCAATAAGGTAGAATATATTGGTTCATAAAGAATATCCAAAAAACAAGGTGGAGTGCTATTCAGATAAGAGCGGTCTACTGGGTAGAGGGGGAGATTGCTCCAGCAGGAAGGAAATTGCTTCTCAGCAGGTGAGCACTTTAGGGATTTATGGGAGAAAGTATCAGTGAGAACTTTTTTTAAAAAATATTTATTTATTTATTATGAATACAGACAGAACAGGGCGCTAGATCTCATCATAGATGGTTGTGAGCCACCATGTGGTTTTGCTGGGAATTGAACTCAGGACCTTTGGAAGAACAGTCAGTGCTCTTAACCTCTGAGCCATCTCTCCAGCCCCAAATCAGAGGCCAAAGATCTTTTTTTGTTGTTATTTTCTTTTTTCTGGAGCTGAGAACCGAACCCAGGGCCTTGCACTTGCTAGGCAAATGCTCTTCCACTGAGCTAAATCCCCAAGTCCTGAGAACTTTCTCACTGCATAATTGGAATCAACTGGGACAATCACATAGTAAATAGGTTCAGAATGAAAAGGTTCAGCCTCTTTAGGCCTGCCAGAAGATGCCTCTCAGAAAGTAAAAGCCGGGAGTTCCATCCAGGAACCCACATAAGCAAAGAAAGAGTCAGCTCCTGTGAGTTATATGGCACCTGTGCCCCCCCTCTGAAAAAAAAAAAAAAAAGTTCATCCTTTGTAGTGAGGCCAAGTCGCTAGTGTGCTGTGGATAGAACACTGTGTCAGCTTACTCATGCTCCTCCGGTTCCCAACTGCACCTTGGTGTACTACTGGTGCTCAGAGAAGCACTGCTGGTCCCTCAGCATTCCTGCAGCCAGCCCCCAGGACAGGCTGGCCTGTGGGTGACCAGCATCTCCCAATTTTCAGAGCGAGACTGGAATGTTCTTTAGTTTTCCCTTTGGGGAATAGTGGTCCTCTACTTGAAAGGCACCTTCCACACTCTTCCAGAAAACTGAATAATGAGTTTAATTTTTAGATAGGCTAGAGAGATGTAGATGTCTTTATTTTTTATTTATTTCTGTGGTTATATAGCTGATGGTGATCTTGATTTCTCTACCCTGCCTTCATCCTCCAAATTTTGTTATTACAAATTGATTGCTTTCTGTTCTATAAAAGTTGTGAATTTTGAAGGAGATTATTACAGTGTTAGAGATATTTTTGGGTTAATACTGAGGCTCTACATCTCTGTGAGTTGGGCTTCAATGGCATACACCTTTAATCCCAGCACAGGGAAAGCCAGGAGGGGTGACCTACCCCTTTAATCCCATAACTGCACTGACAGAGATCTTTCTGTGTTTCTGTGAGTTCAAGGCTGACTACCAAGTAGAGTAGCTCATGCCTTTAATCTTAACCTCAATGGGTTACAGCTGGGTAAGAAGGGTATTTAAGGCAGGCTTAGGAAACCAGCAGAGGCAGAAGTGACCAGGAGTGAGGTTGAGGAAGCTGGAAGACAGCTGGGTGAGATTTGACTGTGGTGTTTCTGCTCTCAGATATTTCAGCCTTTCACTGATATCTGGCTCTGAGTTTCTTTTAATACAGCTAGAATTTGTGCTACAATTTTGGATTAATTTGGGCTAATATTGAGGCAAAGACTTGTTGATTGCCAGCCTGTTAGTGCATTTTAAAACAGATTTGGTGGGAGTTGGGTATGGTGGTGCAGGCCTTTGATTCCAGCAGAAACAGGTGGACCTTTGTGAGTTCGAGGACAGCCTGGTCTATAAAGCAAGTTTCAAGACAGCCAGAGCTACACAGAGAAACCCTGTCTCAAAAATCCAAAACAACAATAAAAGGCAAACAGATTTGTTGACTGGTCCATTTGCTGTGTTTGCACAAAGACCTATGCAGGAACCCATGAGTACCAAGAGGGGTTCTGGCGCTGTCTGGCCAGTGCATACATGCAGGCTTCCTGGGGCTTGCTAGCTCCTCATCTCCCCATCATCCTGGCCTCACCTTTTATCATTTTTGATGTGTCTCTTAATCCTGTTTTGAAAACTGTAATTGTTTTCAGGGTTAGCAAATCGTTCCTTTCATACAAGGGTTCAGCCATACATGAGAACGTATTCGGTTCTTGCTAATTTTTCACCTTTCTTTTCTTTTACAGAATCCTATTCTAAGAACACAGACACTCAGGTGTCTACCATGGTGTTGGATCCTGAAGAAAAGATGCCAGATGGTAACCTGAAGCTTTGTCATTATCTGCTTTAGTCAGTGACAGGCTGTCTCTCTTGTTGTCTGTCCTGAGAAATCAAATCAGCAGTCTCATCTGTGTGACGGGTTACAAATGAAGTGAATTTGTAATTGTAGGGTTCTGCTCATATCTTACTGCTAATCGCCAGCTTAGTTATGAGTAGCTAGTTTAGTTTCTAGAGCACTGATGCTTGCGAGGACAGTGTCATTCCCAGACTTGGCAGTGACATTGTGACACTGGAGAATGTGCTCACCATATCTGCAAGCGTTTCCGATGTGTATGGAGCAGAAACACGCAGGGCCCTGTCTGAATCTGGGCTCCTCTTCCAGAGTCCCTGCTCCTCTCAGCTTAGTGAAGATGATGGGGACCAGTTTCCTAGAAAGAAAAATCAGGGCTCTGACTCTCTTAGTTGGTTGTAGGGATTTATGGGAAAGCGAAGAACATAGCCATGTGATTGCCTGCAGCTCAGTGAACTTTGTGTGCTCCTGGTGGACTAGCCCTTGTCTGCCTGGCCTTCTCCCTTGCACTTAAGATTAACTGTAAAATGCAGACTTCAGGGAAACAGTGCTCTTCTATGAGCTTTGCCGTCACAAGGGTGCTGGCACCCGTGACCCCAGCCATTCAGTCATTCGTGTAGGCCTTAGTCAGGACTCCCAGGCTTCCTGCATGGCTGTTTCCTTTTAGTGTCAGTGGAAACCTGAACTCCGGCAGGGTTTCCATTTCTCCTGCTGTGTGAGGCTGGTAGAGCTATGGTACCCAAGAATGATTCTTGGAGTGAGTCCTGCTGGATGATGGGATAGGAGGATGCCCTAGTTGACTAACTTATTTTCTTTTAAGAATTAGGATTCTGAGTTACTAGTGGGGCTTAGTCTGTCAGTGTTGAGTTGTAGGTAGGAGTTATTTGTTTGTTTTAAGGGAGACTCTTGTTAAAGTGTAGCCCAGGCTGACTTCAAACCTTTCAAGCATGTTAGTGTTCTTAGAGGAAAATGAAGTGACTAATTAGATGAGCCTGATGATTAGTGTTAGAGCTCATCTGGAGAGGGCCGGAAATTGGGATCAGGTAGGGCTTGGGTATGAGAGGGGTGAGTTCCGGGGATAAGTAGAGGTGGGATGAATATAACCAAAGTATGCTGTATGAAATTCTCAAAGGATTAATAAAATATTACAGTAAACTGATTCAAAATTGAGAGCTATTGGAGGCTTTTTAAGCCCAGGCTGACCTGGAAATCTTGTACCACAGTCAGCTTGTACACATCTTACCCTATAAAAAATTTAATTTATGGGGCTGGAGAGATGGCTCAGTGGTTAAGAGCACTGTCTGCTCTTCCAGAGGACCCGGGTTTGATTCCCAGCACCCACATGGCAGCTAACAACTGTCTGTAGTTCCAGTTCCAGGCAAAACACCAAGGCAAATAAATAAATAAAGTTTTAAAAAAAAAAAAAAATTTAATTTATTGATCTGGGGATGTAACTCAGTTACAGAGTGCTTGCCTAGCATGCATGAAGCCCAGGCTCAGTCCTGTATAAAACCAGGAATGGTGGCGTTGGCTATGACCCCAGCACTGGGAGGTGGGTGCAAGTTCAGAGTCACCCTCGGCACAACCAGCCTGGACTACATGAGACCCTGTCTCTAAATGTATATGAGTACACATGTACATTTATTTTAAAGTGTAGATTAAATAAACCATTCAGGATAAAGCCAGGCTGGTCTCTGTATGCAGATATAAGATAAATTAATTTTGGATCTAAAGCTGTTGCTCAGTGACGAGGGAGCATGTACCAGACAAGGGTTAGTTCTCCTAAGTCAAGGGGAAAAGCTTTGATTGCAGCATGACTGAGAATGCTTATTAGTGGACTTTGTTATGTTAATGCAGATGGCGCTTCTGGAGACCATGGAGACTCTGCCAGTCTTAGTACCATCAACCCTGCCTACAGTAATTCCTCCCTTCCACAGTCCACTGGGGACCCAGAGGAGCCCTTCACCACCTACTTTGACGAGAAGATCCCCATTCCTGAGGAGGAGGTTAGTCATGGTTTCTTATAGGGGGACCCTGTGTTCTAGGAAAGATCTGCCAGCCACCTTCAGTTCAGCAACCTCAGATCTCCCTTTGGTAGCCAGTCTCTGTCATTAGGATGAGCAAGCCTCTGTGGGAAAGGTGCTAAGTGTATTAGTGAGCATCTTGTGACTTAAGGAAGTATGGACTTGTGTTTTCCTTTTTCAGGTGTGGCTCCTGTGTGGGTAGTGGGTGAGCACAAAGGTGCTGTGTTACTTTAGTTTAGAAAGAGCTGTTGATGGAGAGCAGGTAGAGGAAGTGCTGTCACTGTGAGAAGTGGCCATCTTGTTAAAAAGTAAATGAGCTGGATGTGAACCATGGGCACGTGCACTGCAGCTGGTCATGCTCCTTGACATGTGAGACAGTAGTGGGGACATAAGGACAGGTGGCACTCAGGCTGCTTTTCCTCTCTCTTTTACAGTACTCTTGTTTTAGCTTTCGTAAACTCTGGGCATTCACGGGACCTGGCTTTCTTATGAGCATTGCCTACCTAGATCCAGGAAACATCGAATCTGATTTGCAGTCTGGAGCAGTGGCTGGATTTAAGGTAAGATCCAGTGTTATTCCGTTGTTGTTGTTGTTGTTGTTACTGTCATTTTTGCAGTACCGAGAATGGACTTTGGGGCCTTGCCACGCTATCTCCGTCCTTTTGAGAGCTCATTACTCTCTTACATCCTGCTTCCTGCTCCTGTTGAGTAGACTCAGGCTCTACCTGCAGCTCCTTGAACAGCATAGGTTTGAATGGTGCATGTCTACTTATGTGTAGGTTCTTTCTTTTATTTTTTTTTAAATTTTCTGTCTGCATGGATGCTTGCAGGCCAGAAGAGGGTACCAGACCTCATTACAGATGGTTGTGAGCCACCGTGTGGTTGCTGGGAGTTAAACTCAGATCCTCTAGAAGAGCAGCCAGTGCTCTTAATCTCTGAGCCATCTCTCCAGCCCGGTTCTTTCTTTATTAGCAGAACCTTGTGAAAAATCACAGATGAAGTACATTGCTTAGAAATACTAAATACTAAAAAATTAAATTAGGTATGTCATAAATGAATAAAATATATACAGATAATAATCTATGGCTGTCCTAGACCACTGTCCAAGTGCTAGAATTAAAGGTGTATACCACCATGCCCAGCTCAGATAATAATCTGTTTTATAACTTACTATCTCAGGATATATAAAGATCCACTGCAAAAAGGTTAAAATGTACCCTGTCCTCTGGACACACAGTTCATGTGGAGCTGTTCCCCGCTGAGAGGGGTAAATGCAGGAAAAGCCCTTGCTACATCCATGCTCTCCTTTTTGCTTTGTTTCCTTTTCCAGACAGGGTTTCTCTGTGTAGCCCAGGCTGGCCTGGAACTCACTCTGTAGACCAGGCTGGCCTTGGGCTCAGAGATCCACCTGCCTCTGCCTCCTGAGTGCTGGGATTAAAGATGTGCATTTCTACTGCTCGTGTTTATCCAGTTAATTCCCTTAGATGAGACAATAGAGAGGAAACTGAGGCTCAGAAAGATGCCAGTTGCCTAGCAGGTTATCTGTAGAAGCTGATGCAGAACTTGGAGCCATATCCCTGCCTTGCCCTGACTGAACTGCTTCCCATTGACATTTCCTAACAGCCAGACAAAAGGCCCTTTAGTTGCCTAATGAGTGTTGGGGGATGTTGTTTTCCTTAGTTACTCTGGGTGCTTCTGTTGGCTACCATCGTGGGACTGCTGCTCCAGCGCCTTGCAGCTAGACTTGGAGTGGTCACGGGTTTGCATCTTGCTGAAGTGTGTCACCGTCAGTATCCCAAGGTGAGTGACCATACTGTCCTGCTTGTCAGTTCCCATGTAGGGATCTGTGTATCTGCTGTTACATGCTGGTCCCAGTCTGGGTTGAGCCGCTGGAGGAGTTGAGGTGATTGTCCCTGAAAGTAGAAGTACCAAGGGACCCACCCTACGGCCTCCACCTCTGCACCCCATATCCTCCTTCAGAATCTAACGTGGGACTCACCTTGTTGTTTTGAGGCAGGCTTATGTAGCCCAGGCTAACACTGAACTCTGTTTAGCCAAGGATGGCCGTGAGTGCTAAATCATTCTCTCTCTACCTCTCAAGTCCAGGTTTCCTTAGGGGAATTGTGCATGAGTACGCATTTACCAGTCACTCCTTATTTTGTCTGATGTCACCATCACTTTGAACACGATGTTTTTTACAAAGTAGATGTGGTAGAAGATTTGGATTGCTGATTATCATCAATTCTCTGTCTCTGGAGCTCCCTTCTAAGTTTTTCCTTACGTTAGTTTTGTTTGTAGACAGGCCTCACTTGGGAGGGCCCCAAACATTTGCTCTCGTTTCTCACTGTGAACAAAGAGGTTTTGTGTTTCTCTTTTCTGTTCTCCTAGGCTAGTGGGCCGGTGGTCTCTCTTTCCTAGCATGCTCTTGGACTCTGCATCATTTTACTGGGACTCCTGAGTACAAGGGTTGTAGGCATGTGCCACCATGTGTGGCAAATAAAAATTATTTCTACAAACTTTTCAGAAAATGTTGGTTTTATAGTTCCCTTTAGTGTCTATTTTCTTTGTGCATATTAATAACCGCTTGTGACAGGAAGCTTTTGGAGAGTAAGTATTTGGAGGCTTGCTTTCTGCTGTCAGCAAGCCAACATTACCCTAGTTTGGGTTTCTATTCATCTGTTGGTTTTAGTTTTTCTGGTTTGCTGTATTCCATCTATTCTCAACTAGTTTACCATGAACACTTTAAAAAAGATTTATTTTTATTTTTTAAAATTCTGTGGGGCTGGAGAGATGGCTCAGCGGTTAAGAGCACTGGCTGCTCTTCCAGAGGACCTGAGTTCAATTCCCAGCACCCACATGGCAGCTCACAACTGTCTGTAGTTCCAGTTCCAGGCAAACACCAAGGCAAATAAGTAATAAATACATAAATAAAAAAGAAAAACAAAAGCAAGAAAAAAACAACTTGGTTTTAAAATTCTGTGTCTGTATTTGGCTATGTGCATGTGAGCATGGGTGTCTGTAGAGGTCAGAGGCTCAGGCCCCCAGAGCTGGAGTTAAAGGCATCAGTCGTGAGCCATCTGATATAGATGTTGGGAGCTGAGAGCAGAGACACAATCTTGTGTCTTAAGCACGGGCAGCGCCAGGTTTCAGTCCTGAGCCATCATCTTTCTAGCCTCTTACCCCAAATACTTTTGTGTGTATCTTTTTCTTGCTCTCATATTATTATCTGACTGTCCTGGAACTCACTCTACATGCCAGACTGGCCTCGAACTCACTTCCTGAGTGCTGGGATTAAAGGCATACACCATTATGTTCCGGCTGATACAGGTTTTCTTATTGTTCATTCCAGGTTCTTTTTTGACTTCCATTTTGATCATATTTGCATATTTATTTTCCCCTCAAACTTTTTAGATTGCTTTTAGGCAAGAGAGTAAGTAGAGAGTAATGAATAAACATTTGTTCTTCTCCTGAGAAGGATTAAGGAGAACAAAGTTAGCTGGGTTGTCACCTGACCTGGGTTCACAGTCTCCCAAGGAAGCACACTTTCCTACTCCATGTGGGGCTGAGTTCTGGTATTTCTCTCGAGCCTGGGGCTTATGTAAGGCTGTCTATGGGTCTGCGCCAAACTCTGAATTCCAAATGAAAAGGCAGTTCTTACAAATGAATGATCAGAAGCACTCTTTGCTTTGTAGGTCCCACGGATCATCCTGTGGCTGATGGTGGAGACAGCAATCATTGGTTCTGACATGCAGGAAGTCATTGGATCCGCCATCGCCATCAATCTGCTCTCTGCAGGAAGGTGGGGCTTCCCTCTAGGGCACTGTCAGCATTGAGCTGGATTCCAAAGGCGGGTGAATTCAGGATTCAGCCTGTCCAGAGCCACCTTTGTCTCCCCAGCAGACTTAAAGTCTCTGCATCTTCTGTGCCCAGGATGTGCTCACTTCTGTTTAAATGGACTGTGTGGCATTTTGTACAATTACTCATTTGTAAGAGAAGGCTGCTTGTCTCCCTGCGTAGTGAGGTCCTTCTGCATACGACCCATGCTTTTCAGCTGTGTGTCCTACTCACTGGGCATGTTAGTTCCCAGGGAGAGTGCCAGTGGATGGCCTTTAGTTGATACTGCTTCTCAGCCGCCCATGCTGCCTTCCTGCCACTGTTACCGCCCAGGCCTTAGCTTTTCCTGGTGTTCTGTGTTGGACAAGATGTGAAGAAAGTGTCTTCACTAGGCTTTTAATTTCTGCTTTTTCTCTCTGACCTAGGGTTCCCCTATGGGGCGGAGTCCTCATCACTATCGCAGACACTTTTGTGTTTCTCTTTTTGGACAAATACGGTAAGGACAGTGGAACTGGTGGGTAGATCGGTCACTAGCTTCAGGCACATGGCTGGGAGGAGTCCCCTATGTTCTCACTGCTCTATTTCCTCTTTAGGCTTGCGGAAGCTGGAAGCATTTTTTGGCTTTCTCATTACTATCATGGCCCTCACATTTGGGTATGAGGCAAGTATTGCAAGCTGTTTTGGTAACTATTTAAAACAAAGCTTCATTTTGTTTTGTTTGTAATCTTTTATTATAAAAAGCAATAGTAATGCCAGAATAGTTTAGTTGCATTGAATCAACAAAAAGCCAGTATACTCCTGGGCTGCTTTTAAAGTAATATAGTCTGTGATAAGGATTCATGTTCAGGAAGGCCTGTAGAGATTTTATTTTGGCTCAAAAATGGCTAGACTTTTCAGCATCAACATTGCTGCCCTGACAGCAGGGCAGCTTTGGCGTGGGCAGACAGGAGAGCTGTTGGTGACTGCTGACTCAGAGCACTTCTGTTAATGCCTATCGTGGCCGACATTCACTAACTACAGCTTGACTGTTTCCTGTACTAAACCAGCTGGTCATGTTTAAGTCAAGTTCTTAAACATGCGTGGTGGCACACGTCTCTAGTACTAGCTACTAAACAGTCTCTGTGTTTGAGGCCAGCTTGATCTACCCAGAGGGTTTCAGGCCGGTCAGGACTATAGAGACAGACAAAAAACTGTTGGTGAGTAACCGGTGGTTAGTTATTTTTTTGGCTTGTGCCTTGCCTATTGCTAGGGATCAGTACCATTATTTGCACCTTTTTATATCCAGTTGTTATAAACTGGTTTCTACTTACAGATATTAAAAAGATACCTAGTCTGTGAACAGATTTTTCAGGTTGTCCTGATGTTTGCAAGAGAAATTCTGAGCCAGGGGGAGGTTGGGTAAGTGGCGCTAAGGAATGGCCTACTCCACAGAGGTGGTTCCCAGATGAGCAAGTGCACAGCAGTGTACAGCAGTGTACAGCGTGTGGGCTCAAGATCCGAACTATTGCTGGATCTGTATCAGCAGTCACAGTGTAAATAACAGCAAGACCTTCAGCAGCTTGTTTCCTCAAAATGCTGTGTTCTCTGCATATCTGCAGTGTACATTTTAAGTATAATGTAAGATATTCAGAATATATGGTCCAGAATCCTGTGACCCCTGGCAACAAGCCCCAATATTAGTTATCTTTGGTAATTGGAACCAAAATACTTGAAGAAAGTAACAGGTGAGTGAAGGGTCACCTTAGCCCGGGCTTCAGAGGGCTTGGTCAGGCCCGTTGCTCCTTGGGCAGAGTACTCTGGCAGCAGGAGATGAGATGTGTGAGACTCTGCCTCAGTGCAGACAGAAGCACAAGGTACGGGACATGGCTGAGCCAGGAGGACTTGCCCCCATTGATCTACCTGCCCAGGTTTCCACCGCATCCCCAGACAGTGCGGCTGCCATGGGGCTTGCGTGCAGTCCTGAGCCCGAGTCAGACAGTTTACATTCGGACTGCAGCAGCCCTTGGTTTCCGTTTGTTGATGCTGCTGCAGTTATACTCAGGTCTTACACACGCTAGACGAGTACTTGTTGGTGTTCCAGGTAGTTGTTACAGAGGTTAAGGAGTTAAGGATGCCTGTGTCCCTAGTGCTGTTGTCCTGTCCATCTTGTGTAAAGCCTAATAGGTGTTATGTTGCTGTGCAGTATGTTACAGTGAAGCCCAGCCAGAACGAAGTGCTCAGGGGCATGTTCGTGCCATCCTGTTCAGGCTGCAGCACTCCACAGGTTGAGCAGGCTGTGGGCATCGTGGGAGCTGTCATCATGCCACACAACATGTACCTGCATTCTGCCTTAGTCAAGGTGAGCAATGCCCTTCTCTATCACTTGTGGACTTTGCCTTTAAGTACAGCCATGCAAACTTGGTTTATGACCACAAGAGCTCTGCAGGAACAGAGTGTTTCTGGGGCTGGCTGGTCTGTGTTCATCACCAAACTGACCAGGAAAAGTAACCCTCAAAATTCTAGGCGAGTGTTCTCCATGAAAGGTCTGAAAGTCTTGGGAAGGAGAGCTTTACCAGTAAAGCGTTCCTTTGCTGAGATAGTTCATACACTTAACAATTAATCCAGTAGCCTTAGGACCTAGCTTAGTCTCTGGAGCTCAGTAGTCACCTGGTTGCTGGCTCCCCCATTTGGGGGTTGTGCAATGTTGTCAAAGGTTGTGGAATTGTTTGTAATTTATGAGCTAAGATTTCCTATTGCATCTAGTCAGTTGGCCCTCTTAATCTTTCGGCTGACTCCAAAGTTCTGGGTTGTTAGAAAGAAACTTTGCAGCTGCTGAGAAATGACTGCTGCTGTTATCTCTAGTCTAGACAGGTAAACCGGGCCAGCAAACGGGAAGTCCGAGAAGCCAACAAGTACTTTTTCATCGAGTCCTGCATTGCGCTCTTTGTCTCCTTCATCATCAATGTCTTTGTTGTCTCCGTCTTTGCTGAAGCATTTTTTGGGAAAACCAATGAGCAGGTGGTGAGTAAGCCAGGGTTGTGGGTGGTGAATGCAGAGTGAACTGCATGCTGGGATGGAACAGAAAAAAACAATGACTTGGAACCCAAGGAAATTGAGGCCTAGGTGTCTCCTACGCCTCCAGTCTCTACACACCAGCCAGTCTGGTGTGGGGCTGAGGAAGCCTGTTCCCACCCATTGCAGGGGCGAGCTAGGAAGATCTGGCCTTGGGCTCCCAGTTGCTCCCGAGCCATCTTAGAGGTAGCACCTGGCTGGCAGGCTGTTGTTATTTCTGTTTCCTGCTCTTGATGGCTGTGCTGAGGACAGGTTAGGAGAAGTCAGCAAAAGGAAGCTCTGACAGGGCTGAACTTGGCTCATCTTGAATTCTGTCCCATTTTGTTTGGTTGGTTTTTTTCTTTGAGATTTTTTTGCTTATTGTGGTGTGTTTTAAGATGCCAGAATTAAGCCAGGACCTTGTCACGATGCTGAGCAAGTGTTTCCCACAGAGCTGCTGAATTCCTGTCTAGTTTTGGTCAATCATTTATGTCAGCAGGACCACTTAACCCCTGCTTTTACCTCGACCAAGATCTTCTCGTTGCTTATGACCTCTCACCTTTGAAGGCTTCTGTTTTGTTAGACCAGGCTGGTCTGGAATTTACAGAAACCATCCTGCCCCTGCCTCCCAAGTACTGGGAATAATGGCCTGCCATCACCATTCCTGGCATTTCTTTTAGTTTGGGGAGTAGGTTCTAGCTATGCAGCCCAGTCTGGCCTCAAGTTTGGGATTCTTCTAGCTTGGCTCCCATAAGTCTGCCGTGGAAGCTCTCTTATAATGCTCCAGCATTTTCATATTGCCATGCAAGCTCTGGCTCAGTAAACATTTGATGCTCGAGATGATGAGAGGCCTGGGGGAGGGAAGCAGATAGAGTTGTACCAGCTGCTGCCCATGTGACAGCCAAGGGCACTTCCTCTGCTTATCTCACGCAGAGGAATTTGGTGAGACAAATAGGGGTTTATCTGGTTCTCATTTCTAAAACAAATATTGTTTTTAACTGCTTTGGTCTTTAGGTTGATGTCTGTAGAAACAGCAGCAGCCCCCATACTGACCTGTTTCCTAATGACAACTCAACTCTGGCTGTGGACATCTACAAAGGGGTAAGTAAGCATCCTGTTTGCCGTCTCTACTTTGGGGTGCTCACATATCCTCTGGCCTTTTTGTGAGCTCATTTCAGATCTGAGCATAACTCCTCTGAGTGTCTTTTATTTCTGAGGCCCTTATGCCAGCTATACTTTTGGGGTCCTGTGGTGGGAGGTAGAAGATGGGCTGGGAGGTGGCACTCAGGAGGACACAGTTCTGCAGGCACTGGCTGCAGTGACAGGTGAGGTAGTGAGGTGTTCTTCCCTCGGCCCTCTTGGGCCCTTCATGCTCTTCCACTGTAACCCCAAGAACACTGCACTGCATCTCCTGCATAGGCTCACCCTCTGCACTCCTCACTCCATTTTTCAGAAATGTACATTAAGGAGCACGCTTTGGGAAGTGTAGGTTTCTGCCTCGTTAGAATTTAAAGAGGAGGTATGAAGGGCCATCTAGCAGATGGCGATGGAATCCTCTAAGTCGGATTCAGAACTGAGTCTCACTTCTTTGCAGTGCGCAGCACATTCCTTGGTGTGTTGGTATTTCTTGAGGAGAGGGAGGTGCTGCAGAGGGCCGCCATTCTGCGTGTTATCTAAGCACTGACAAGCCCCCACTCTCCCTGTCCAGGGTGTTGTACTTGGGTGTTACTTCGGGCCTGCAGCACTCTACATCTGGGCAGTGGGGATCCTGGCTGCAGGACAGAGCTCCACCATGACAGGAACCTATTCCGGCCAGTTTGTCATGGAGGTATGTGCTGGGGTTGAATACAGGGGGGTGGCACAGCCCTGGAGGGTCTAACTCCATGATTCTACAGGCCTCCCGGACTCCCCAAGCATTTCTCTTTCTCCTGTCACACGCGGTCACCATGTGCTTTCTTCCAGGGATTTCTGAACCTAAAATGGTCACGTTTTGCCCGAGTGATACTGACACGCTCTATCGCCATTATCCCCACCCTGCTTGTTTCTGTCTTCCAAGATGTAGAGCATCTAACAGGGATGAATGACTTCCTGAACGTTCTGCAGAGTCTCCAGGTGAGCAGGGAGCCAGCTGGGGAAGGCCTGCTGGAGGCTGGGCCCTAGAGGATGTGAGAGGAAGTTCACTAGATGGATATGATGAGTTCTGCTCAACACACAGCACAGACTTGAGGCCACTGAGGAGGCTCCATGAAGAAAGTGCCAACTGTGTGGTGCAAGGCTAAAGACCTGAATCTAAAAGGAAGGAACTGTCTCCAAAAGGCCTCTGATGCCCATACGCAGCCATAGCGGGGGCATGTCTGTCTGTCTGTCTGTCTGACTGACTGTCTCTCCACTCTCTCCCACTCAGTCTCTGTTTCTCTCACACAGAGATAAATAAGTAGCTTAGTGATACATAACAACCGACAACGTAGAGGCTTGTTAATGCAGCAAGGGTAAATCATTAAGTGAATCCTAAGAACAGCACTAACTCCTATGGAGGTTACGAGACAAGTCACTCCCAGTGTTTATTTACTTAAGATTATTTTTATTTATATGTATCAGTGTTTTACCTTTGTGTATGTATGAGCACTATGTGTGTGCCTGGAACATGAGTTCAGAAGAGGGCATTAGATTCCCCTGGAACTAGAATCACAGACAGTTGTGAGCAGCTATGGTGCTGGGAATTGAACCTGGGTCCTCTGTAAGAGCAGCCAAGCAAGTGTTCTTCACCACTGGGCCATCTCTAGGATTTATGATAGCCTTTTGTGAACTGTGCTGGTCCGTGGTGGTACAGTTACCATGCGTACTCTGGAAAGCGGTAACCTCAGTTGAAGAATAGCTTCTGTGATTAATGTGGAGGGAGAGAATGTGTGAGAGCCAGGCCAGTGCCCATCAGCAGTATTCCTCCAAAGTGCCTGCTCATGTCCTGCCCTGACTTTTCTTGATGATAGATATGACCTGGAAATAAAAGCCGGATAACTCCCTGCCAGCATCCTCCCCAAGTTGCTTTTCATCATAGGGTTTTTATCACAGTTTTAGGCCTAACCCTGATACCCCCCCACAATCCCATCTCTCTGTTTTCCAGCTTCCCTTTGCTCTCATACCCATCCTCACGTTTACCAGCCTGCGGCCAGTAATGCATGAGTTTTCCAATGGAATGTGAGTACGCTTGTCATCATTCTCCAGAAGGACATGGTCGGGGGGGGGGGGGGGGAATGGATGGATATTTTTACCTAGCAGTCCAGTCAGAAGTGTCTTCTCTAGGAGAGCTGTGTGTTTCCAGAGCAAGTTACAGCTGCCGCTTGTCTGGCTTATAAAGAAGCTGGTGAGCATGTGTTACAGGAGACAAGGAGAAACACTTAAGACAGACCTACGGGCTCTAGCTCTTCACCCTCAGCCACCGAAGGTAGAATCTGTGATGTCTTACAGGAGAAGCACATGCCAATCACACCTCTGTGCACACCTCGAAGGGATTCTGGGGGTGTGTTCTAGTTTAGTTTCTGCTGCTATGACAGATGCTGTGCCAACAAGCAGCACAGGCCCCAACGGTTTATTTGGCTCACAATTTCAAATTGCTGTCTATCATTCTGGGAGGTTAATATTTATTAAGGGATTTATAGAAAAACTTAGAAATACAAAGGATTAAGCAGGAAGGGTCGGACAATCCACTGAACAGAACAGGTCTTCTTTCCCAGGGCAAAAAGGGAAGCCGAGAGAGCGAATGCCTCCCTGTGTCCCCTCTTAAGCTACTTTCAGACCCTCAGTGCTGAACTTTGATGGGATGGACATAGGTGAATCCCAGACCTCCAATGGCCAAGAGGTCACACTTCTAGGTCAAGGTGATGCACTTGCTCCCCACTACAATGTGCAGATCCCACAAGCCAGCCTGATACAATTACCCATTAAGACTCCCTTCCCAAGTGGTTCTTGGTTGTGTCAAGTTGGCGGTGTTAAAAGCTAATCAGTACAGGTGTTCATGTGACCTGTTAGGCTTCAGGGGTCACCACACTAGAGGCAGTGAGACCTGGGAGTGTAGAGCTGGCAAATGAGGTGGACTGAAGTCTCATGCAATAGCCAACTTTATTCAAAGCCTCAGATAATTTATGCTCTGAGGATTTAAACAGTCACACATATAAAGTTCTCTGAATTCAAGCTGTGTATAATCACAAGGAAAAGCAGCATGTGGCAAATCATGTGTTTCCATTGAGGCATATAAAGAAGAGTCTGAACATTTAATTGATAACAACAGTAATAAGTAATCTGAAGTAAACTCCTGTCTACTCTACCTGGGAAGGCCACAAATGCGATTCCAACAACAGTTCCACATTTTAAAGAAACTGAGGTCAGAAGACCTTGTCTTGTTTGCTTGAAGTTTTCTCACAGTGTTCAGAGTCCTCCTTCCAGGACTCCATTCCTAGACCAAGTTCCCACAGCAAATGAAATGGCTCTGCATTTCTAGGAACTACTGATGTCTAGGGTCTTAAATGCTCGGTGAGACTGAATCAGCGAGGGAGCACAATGCCGCACAAACCTGACAGCCTGAGTTCCATCCATCCCTGGAATTCACATAAAGGATGAAGGAGGAAAATAATTCCCTTCACATGCATGCTATAGCATGTGTGCCCACACATGTGTACCTCATATGCACACATTGATAACAGATAGTTAAATACTAGGTTCTATTTATTTTAACCCCTTTCTCTTCTTACATTTCCTTCAACCCATTTACACCATGGGGCACAGTTGTGTTTTCTGTCGTGGCCCAGCTGAACTGTTGTACACTTATGTGCTCCTTCCTTCACAGAGGCTGGAGGATCGCTGGTGGAATCTTGGTCCTTATCGTGTGCTCCATCAACATGTACTTTGTAGTAGTTTATGTCCAGGAACTAGGACACGTGACCCTGTATGTGGTGGCTGCCGTGATTAGCGTGGCCTACCTAGGCTTTGTGTTCTACTTGGTGAGTCTAGCGTGAAGGGGACGGGACACTGGTGTCGGGGATGGTACAAGTGGGGTTAACTGTTCCTTAGAAACAATGGTCCCCAAAGCAACTTACTGAGGCACTTCATATGGATGGCATTGTCAAATCAGCTGTTTCTGAAATTCTATTTATTTTTTGTTAAAGTTAGTGCAATGCCAAGCAAGCATTCTAATGTTGCATTCTGTTCTCAACCAGTTTATATTTTGAATCATTCAATTTATTTAAGTTTTTTTTTGGGGGGGGGGGATAGGCTGTTTCTCAAGACAGGATTTCACTTTGTAACAGCCCTGGCTGTCCTGGAGTTTTCCCTAAAAAAAAAAAATTATTTATTTATTATGCATACAGTTTTACAGAAGAGGGCACTAGATCTCATTATAGATGATTGTGAGCCACCATGTGGTTTTGCTGGGAATTGAAATCCTGGACCTTTCTTTGTAGACCAGGCTGGCCTTGAACACACAGAGATCACCTGCCTCTGCCTCCTGAGTGTTGAGATTAAAGGCATGTGCCACTATGCCAGGCTTATTTTAGCTTTTAATACCTAATATTTTTCTGTTTCTGTTGATTTTACAAGACTCCAATATTTAATTTCTAAAGAGAATGTTATGGTGTGTTTGAGAACCAAGGTGGCTCAGTGGTTGCCTAGTGGACATAACGATCTGAGTTCAAATCCCCAGGACCCACATTAAAAGATGGGTGTGGTTGTGTGTGCACCTGTAACCCCCACACTAGAGGAAGAGAGGCAGCAATAGGAGAGTGGCTGAGGCCTATCAGCTTAGCCACAGATTCAGCAAGAGACCCTGCCTCAAAGGACTAAATGACAGAGCAGGAAATGGGGTGACCTGCGAGAGTCTCTGCAAGTGCATAAACCACACACATTGAGAGGGCAAATAATCCAGATGTATTCTCCATTTCCCAGTCTTTCTCAGTTTTACAAGTGAAAAATACGTAGCAATAAGGATAGTTTCAATTATCTATTTAATACAGAGTTCAGACTAGGGTTGGGAATAACAAGTGGCAAAACTTAGACCAGTTATGCTGTGGAGGACGTTGAGGATGGAGGCGGAAGCCCTGCTGCTCTCTCTGGAGCATGCTGTGTCTACCACAGATTAGAGTCTGAGTAAAACCTGCCTGCATATTTTAATATGTGCCTCGGCTCAGTAAATCTGTTCCTTTTCCAGTAACCCTTGGGCATACAGGGATGCTCACCGTAGGACTTTGGAAACCAGATAACTGCATGTGTCCTTGGCAGGAATTGTTTTAAAATTCTCTTAGAAGGCCAGCAAGCTGTTCTTTCATGTAAATTGCATGTGAGTTGAGTCAGAACCCTAGTGAGGTTGTCCAAGCCTCATTTGGAGGTGGGTGAATTCTACACTTTGGTTACTGCAGCTCAGCTCACAACCAGGAGCTTCACGGAGCAGCCGTCTCAATGCTAGTTCACGGCTGCTCTCCTATCCACTGGAGAATTCCCACTGAGCTAAAAAACAAGTTAGAACACAAAGCACCAGGAACAAAGAGCCCAGTTTTGAAAAGCCATGGAGGGGGATGTTTCAAGGCCGAAGAGGGGCTGAGGGACTGGCTTGGACAGCCCTTGGGAGAAAGAATTGGACAAAGCTGGATATTTGGGGCAGGAAGTAGGTGTGTCCCTGCATGGCATGGATATGAGTGACAGTCGGTGTTTTCTCTTCCAGGGTTGGCAGTGTTTGATTGCGCTGGGCCTGTCTTTCCTGGACTGTGGGCACACGGTAAGCATCTCTAAGGTCCTGCTGAGCGAAGACACCAACGGCGGCAATTCTAAGTAAACACTGGTCAGTCTGTCTGTCTCTGCAGGGACCATCAGAGCCAGTGTGTTTCTATGGTTTACTGTGTGAACATAGCCACAAGTATGTGCTGTTGCACAGACTGCATTTAGAACTCAACTGTTAGTTGGGAAACAATTGTGTGTGTATGTGTGTGTGTTGAGGTCTTTGTTTTGTTTTTGTGAAATAGGATCTTGCTATGAAATGCAGAGTAGCCTAAAACTCACTGTGTAGCCCAGGCAATCCTGTCTCAGCCTCCTGAGTGCTGGGACTATAGACATGCACTACAATGACTGGCTTTTCCCATGAGTGCTAGGCAGATGATTTTGGCGGGGGTGAGTGTCACCCTGCAGCATTACGCAGTCCTGGAAAAAGTGACACTGGAGCTGTTTTAAACACTACGTCCCTAAGTTCAAGGGCGAATAGCTTTTATCATTGTGAGAGCAAGCACTTCATGAGTATTAATCAGACCCTATGTTCTTAAAACTATATGAATTAGGGATACAGTAAACTGCAATTATGTTTTTCATTAGGTGAAATGCAAGTTTTATCAAAAGAACAGTTGTTGAAACTGAAAAATGCTTTTACACTCCCTTTCAAATTATTTTAATTATGAAAAAACCCAACTAGATTGATGCCACCCATTTGAATTACAAAATTAGAGGCAGCTACCTTCTTTGAATTCAGGATTTGTTTGCTTATTTGTTTTCTAAAACAGAGTTTCTCCGTGTAGCCCTGGCAGTCCTGGAACTCTGTAGACCAGGCTGCTCCCAAACTCAGAGATCTTCCTGCCTCTGCCTTCCAAGTGCTGTGACTAGAGGCATGTGCTGCCACCCCTCTGAGTTTAGGATGTTTTTATTCCTACTTTTAATTTTTCAGTGAAAACTGAGAAGGGTAGGAAACATAAAAGGTAGCCATGGACAGATGGTTCACCTGCAGGGTGTTGTTCACTACCTATGGAAGGTTTTCCTTATGCAAGCTGAAAGAGGCTTTGCCTTTAGCCCCAAAGTGAATATCTTTGGTGTTACTACCAAGGGTTCCTGACAGTGTTTAGTCTTGATTACCGCACGGTCAAACAGTCTTTGCCTTCGTCGTCTGAGAGTGGTGATCTCAGAAGAGTGTAGTGTTCATGAACTGACATTGTCATGAGACTCTGGACTCGGAGTGGGTCAGCGAGCTAACTGCACTATTCCCCAGTCACCCTTCACCAAATGCCTGACTCATGAGGCAGTCAGGAGCTCTGGACCAAGCTTTGCCAAGTCAGCAGGTGTCGCTGTGCTTGTGGAGTCCCTCTCTGCAAGGCGGGAGCAGTTCCCTCAGAGAGAGCCTGCTGAGCAGATGGTGAAGCCCTGGTGTCTTCAGCATGGGACCACTGCTCTCACTTCAGCCACTTCTGACATGCTCACACGGGAGCCTGTCTGTTTGCTGGATCTGAATAAGCAAGTCATGGTTAGTCACTGGCTCGGTGGCAGCAGGAATGAGAGTGGCCTTGAAGGACGTCCTCCTCTTGGAAGATTTTCTTCGACAGATGATCTTGGCCTGTCTGTGCCCAGGTGCCGTTTCATAAACAGTCAAAAGCTCAGCCTGGACACATTATTTATGGGGCATAAAAGACTTGGTAAATTGCTGTTTTACTCACCCTCTATTGGCCTTAGCCCTTCAGCTAATATAACAAACACAACATCACAGGTGATAGATAGTCCCTGCAGCAGTGGTTCTCAGCCAGTGGGTTGAGACCCCTTTGGCAAACCTCTGTCTCCAAAAAAAAAAATTGCATTGCATTTTATAACAATAATTCTGAAGTAGCAATGAAAATAACTTTATGGGTGGGGGTCAGCACAACATGAGGAGCTGTATTAAAGGGTCACAGCATCAGGAAGGTTGAGAAGCACTGCCCTATAGGGATCTACAACACCTTCTCATACCCAACTATTCTACCGCCATTGTTCCCGAAACTGATGTGAATGGTGTCTGAAGATGTTGGAGACTGACCTTTGTAGAGGCCAGGTTAATGGTAACAGAACTGGAGATTGCTGTAGTGATGTTTACATTTGTCCCTTGGGCAGGGTCTATCCAGATTCACAAACATTGATAGGCCAGCCCAGAGCTGCTAGCAATGGATCTAGGGGCCTCGTGTGTACTATGCAAGGCCTCTGCTGCAGATCTTGCGTCCCTGCCCTTGTGTTCTTCTGTGTTATGTTTGTTTACAATGATAGGAGGTTTCATTATAGTTAGCTGTTCTTTTCGGATTCTGTAACTATAATTTACAGTGTCATTTGATTGTCACTGAGTAGGTGTACTTCCAACAGTACCCTGTACAGTAAACAGTGTGTAAAATTTCTAGGCCTCGCCAGTGTGGTCCTGGCCGTGTATCTGTAAGCCATCTTTGTACTTTCTAAAATGGTACTTGTTCTCATGTACCTGAAGTAATTGTACTGCTTCAGTGCACTGGAAGTTGACAGACTGGGGCACAGCCTACAGCTTGGCTTTGAGATCCTGCCAGGGCTGTAGGAAGCGGCTACAAGGCTTTTAGGGAACCTTAAACAGTTTGTAAACTTGATTTGTAATTAAAAAAAAAAAACAAAAGAAAAACTTCCCTTCTTCATGTTTGGTTTCCTGGCTATTTTTTTTTCTTAATCAGTGAAAGCACTTTACTAATAGGGTCTCAACAGCTTTGATACAGAAATATAGACATGTCATCATCATCAAGAGTGACACACTAAGCACCCTCGGTGTCAGTGCTGTTTCCTTAAGGGACAGAGTCCCCCCACAAGGCTTGGGTTGGTCATAGACACCAAGATTCTGATTTCACTTCAGGGGCCAAGAGACAGCTTCAAAGGTCCAGATGGCTTCCTGGTCCTGCCTCGGGGGCTGCTTGTGTAAGACGTTCCCAAGAGGTGGGCTGTGCTGGCTTTATTCACCAAACTTCCCTTAACTTTGCTTTAATATCAGAACTAATCTAGAATGCAAAGCATTTTCCAGAACCTCATGTTAACCCTTCCTGTCACCTCAACAAGTGTTTACAAGTGGCAAAATCATTGACATTGAGTGGTGGTCCTGAAAGTCCGTAAGACAGTGGGTAACAGAGCTGGCTTGATGGTTAAAAGTTGGCGCTGCTCTTCCAGAAGATCCATGTCAGCTGGTTTGCAGCCACATAACTCCAGTTTCAGGGAATTCAGTGCTCTCTTCTGGCCTTTGTAGGTACGTGTTCATCTCTCTCTCTCCCTCCCTCCCTCTCTCCCTCTGTCTCTCTCTCTCTCTCTCTGTCTCTCTCTCTTCTCTGTAACAAGACACTTACCCTCTATACTGAGAGGCAACTGAACAGCCTAAGCCAGAGGACCGGCTTCACAAACCACCTCGGGTAACACCCAGCATACCCTTCAGGCTCTAGTAATCCTCCCAAACATTTCTCCAATGTCACCAGGAACACCAAGACAGCCAAACGTTTTAGTCAGGCGTAGTGACAAGGACTTGTCATCTTAACACTTGAGAGCCATGCTGAAGGCTGCAGATTGAAAGCCAACCAGTTCACACAGCTGGTTCAAGGTTAGAGTGGACTACATAGAGAAACCTGTTTAAGCACTTGTCAGTGGCTTTGGATGAGGATGTCAGGCTTAGAGAAGAGAGTGTTATGTGACAGGAGCTAAGAACCAATAATAAATACACTCTCTGCACCCAGCGTGTTTTAACTTATTGAAATACTTACCCACATTTCTCAGTGTCTCAGGACTGGAGAACAAAGTTGCCTAAGTGATAATATTCTAATGTCACAGAGTGAGCAAGTTCACCATCTTTGCTCACTGGGGAGACGCTTCTATGAATTATCAGAGTCTGGCAATAGTTATTAGTTCCCAGGTCTGCATGTCAGACCTGCAGGGAGCTGTCAGCGCCTTCCTGGCCCAGCAGCTGGGATCCAGAGAACCCCTGTGGTCCATGTCTTCACACAGACAACATTCCTGTGACAACATCATTCATGGAACGATGAGCAATGTGCTCAGAACAGACTTTCTGAAGAGTCAATGAGGGATCTTAGTGTGTGTGACCTCTCCAGATCCAGCAATGCACTGATCTTGTATGATGGTGCCTGACTGTAATCCTGGCCAGCCAGGGCTGCGACCCTGCCTCTAAAACTAAATGAGGGGCTGAGATTTAGCTCTATGGTATAGCACTTGCCCCAGCTCTGAAAATAAAACACAAAAGAACTCATTGGAAGGGCTAAAACTGGGCCTTGACCCCACCACCACGTCAGTGCCTTTTCTACTACATGATTTGGGTGTAGTTCATTTGTACAGTCCCAGTAAGGGAGGCAGAGGTAGGCAAATCTCTGAGCTCAAGGCCAGCTTGATTTATATAGCAAGTTCCAGGCTAGCCAGGGTTACTTAGACCCTGTCTCAAATTTTAGATCCCAGAAAAACCACCTGCATTTCGTTCATAGAAATGGAGTCTGGAAATATATTTTTAAAACAGCTGGGTGGGGCATGGTTATAAGCATCTATAATCCTAGTACCTGGGAGATGGAGGCTGGAATCAAGTCAAGCTCATCCTCAGCACCCAGTATTTTTAAAGACAGCCTGAACTACATGAATCCTGCTTTAAGAACTCACAACGTACATGATATGAAAACAACTGAGATTCCTTATTCAGTCTGGCAAACACTGGAAGCCTATAGGTTACCCCTTTCTCGGCACACTTTTTTATTGTTCTTTTAATGGGAGAGTCTTCTCAAGTGTCAAAGGAAAATAGGAGCAGATTTGCAGGGCTCAGAGTTTAGATCATTTGAAATCTGATTTCCAGTATACAGTGCTAGGACACAAAAGCATTCTGTATGTTTGGTCATATTATCCCAAACTTGCATCCTCAGGCTTGGTCACAGGGTAGTCAGGTGCATTTGGCTCTGTCTCCATTCTTAACCTTCTCAGCATCGTTATTAAATATTAAAAACTACTGGGGCAGCTACAAAGCATGTGCATGAGAAACTTTCCCCTTGCCTGGTACTTGGCTCCGCCTTTTCTCTAAAGTGCCTTGACTGCCTCCTGGCTGCTTGGCCGCTGTGTGGTCGCCTTCCACCCTGGCTCTTCTCCAATTCCCCATCTTTCTCTCGCTCAGGGTAGCTTTTCTGCCCTTAACCCTAATAAAATTGTTCTTGGTGGTCTGGGGACACGGTTCAGTGGTGAAGAGCACTGTCTGCTCATGTAGAGGATCCAGATTCAGTTCCAAGCATCCACATGGGGGCTCACAGCCACCTTGTATAGCTCCAGTTCTAGGGCATTCAATGCCTTCTGACCTCTGTGGACACGACACACATGCACATTACATACATGAAGGCAAAAACACTTATACATGTGAAATAAAAAGTCTATTATTCTTAAGCTTAAACAACCTCATAACACATAAGCCATTTTCTTTTTTAAATTTTATTTTATGTGCATTGGTATTTTCCCTGCATGTATGTCTGTGTGAGGGTGTTAGATCCCCTAGAACTTACAGACAGTATGAGCTGCCGTGTAGGTTCTGGGAATTGAACCCAGATTTTCTGGAAGAGCAGACAGTGCTTTTAACCACTGAACTGTCTCTCTAGCTCCTCAATTTTCTGTTATGAAATACAGAAGTACTGAGAAAAGAGACCAAAATAATATTAGTTTACTATGTGATTCCTTCAAAGGCCTACTAATTCTCTCCCATGTTTTTGTTCTCAGTACCACCTGGGATTGACAGCTCGGCCTGAACTCTACCTGCTGAACACAGTGGATGCTGACTCTCTTGTGTCTAGATGACTAACAGCCTGAAAGACCTTAAGAACACTTTCTCTAAGCCCTTTGGTGCCAAGTCTCTGTTAACAAATCTCTGTTAGTGCAGAGGTGAGTTTGTTCAAATGTTTTGAACAAAGGCAAAAATTTCCTCGTGGGATCCGAAGTAAAAGCTAAGAGCTATGTATGGGTCAGAGACCCACTGGCCTCCAGCAGTCACACAGTAGTGAGAGGTAAACAATGAGCCTGTGGCAGCCGTGCGTTCTCACAGGCTTGTCTGCACTTCTGGGATTTAAAAATATATAAATATGTATTTATGTAAACCCAAGCGTGCCAGTTTGGGTAAGATTTTAAGTTTATAAAAATTGATAAGTTTTTTTTTTAATGTTGTTCAGGTGAATTAAGTATTTGTTTTATCTGAATCATAAATGAGAAAGAAAGTGAGTCTTTTTAACGTTGAGCTTTCTAAATTATCTTTTAAAGTGCTATTTTACTACACTGGGTTCTAATTCATTAACATCTATCAGAACATCTCTTTCATAGCTACTAATACACATTGTTTAAAGTGTGTGTGTGTGTACTTGTACACTCACATGTGCTTGTACGTGTTCATGCTTGTGCAGACCACAGGTTGATATCAGGTGTTTCCTTAGTCTCACTCTGCCATTTTGAGACAGGGTCTCTTTCTGAACACGGAGCTCACTGGTTGGCAACAGTTGGCTATGCTGGCTGGCCAGTGAGTTTGGGAATCCTCCTGCTTCTGTGTCCAACTCTGGGGTTACAGATCTGCTGCTACACTTGGATTTTACACAGTGCTGGGGATCCAAACTCAGGTCTACCCAGGTAACAGGTGCTTCACCAATGAAATGTCTCCCCAGTCCCTGGTACACAGTTTTATCCAGAACCTTCCTCCGGATGGTTTCCCTACTGATTGTATCTGTTGCCATGGTTTTTCTGTTTGGTAGTTCACAGTGTCCTTGCCATGGTTTTTCTGTTTGGTAGTTCACAGTGTCCTTTCTTTCCACCTGAAGTACTGGCACTCCACACACCATAGCTAGGACCTAACTCTGTTTAAGAGTCACTGCTCTTGCTACTGTTGAGTGTCCTGGGGCATTCTAAGCATGTTAAAGTGTGTGTAACAAGGGGCATGAGACTCGTACTTGATGGGAACCCAGATGCTCAGTGTACACATCACCACTGCCTGCTTGTGTGTAGGTTGTAGATTTTTTTTTTAAATCCCAATTACTAACCAGAAATTCTTCTCCTTAAACTTTTATAATAAAGTTCATATTGAATAACTAAAAACTTTTATCTGGAGGTACTGCTCCCTTGTAGAACTCTTGCCTACAGTAGGCAAAGTCTAGGGTATGATTCCCAGCAGTACACACACACACACACACACTTTTATCACAACAATCTTTTTAAAATATTTTTTTTTTATTTTTATGTGCATTGGTATTTTGCCTGTATGTCTGTGTGAGGGTACTAGATCCCCTGGAACTGAGTTACAGACAGGAATTACCATGTGGGTACTGGGAATTGAACCCAGGTCCTCTGGAAGAGCAGCCAATGCTCTTAACTTTTGAGCCATCATCTCTCCAGCCCCCATAACTGTCTTCTTGAGGAATCAGTTTTTGCAATTGAGCCACATTTCTACACAACAGTACAGTAGGAACGGAATCATAACTATCCTTTTTCGTGGCCATATGTGCACTTGGCCCATCACATCATTTTTTTTTGGGGGGGGTGGCTTCTTAGGTGCTGAGTCTGCAAACCCCAGAGACTTCAAATGTCACATTCATCTTTAAGCATTAAGTGTAATTGTTCTTCCTGCTTTGTTTTAAAACAGTACCTTTTAGTAAGTGCTTGTGTGTGTGTGTGTGTGTGTGTGTGTGTGTGTGTGTGTGTGTCTCCAAAGGGTTTGGCCACACTCTAAGTGCCAGGGAGTTCTTTCTCTTTTTCCTTCCTTTTTTTTTATGTTGAGTTTCGAGACAGGGTGTCTTTGTGTAGCCCTGGCTGTCCAGGAACTCACTCTAGATCAGCCTGGCCTCAAACTCAGAGATCCTCCAAATCTACCACCTGCCTCTGCCTCCTAGTGCTGGGATTAAAGGTTGCACCACCCCTACCCTCAGCATGCCAGGGAGTTTTCTTTTTTTTTTTTTTTTCTTTTTTTTTAATTTACCAGAAAAAATTTACTAAAATTTGAATAGGAAAAACACAATAAACTAACAAAATCTGCTCCAACATTTTCTTTCTGTCAGGGAGACACCACTCTTCAACTGTACAGTCCAGGTCTTTATTTCTTTTGTACACTAGGCCATGAATTCGTATGGAATGGGCTCCAGCAGCTCAGGCTCCTTCCCGT
>PVIH01008905.1:0-11665 GCA_004025045.1 Sigmodon hispidus | reverse complement strand
AGGGCAGGCTTACGCTTCAGCTGAACCCAGGTGCCCTTCTCCTTGGCTTCCTTTTTCTTCTGGTCGTTCTCCTTCACCCACTTCAGGAAGCTGTCCCTGCTCTTAGAGTGCTTGATGTGCTCGATCCGAACGTTGATTCTCTTGGCGAGAATCTTGCCCTTAACTTGCTTGTTTACTATGATGCCTACAGCATGCTGGGTGACATTGTAAACTCTTCCAGTTTTGCCATGATAACACTTACGAGGCATTCCTTTTTGAACAGTGCCCATTCCCTTGATGTCTACAATATCACCCTTCTTATAGATTCGCATGTAAGTGTCCAAAGGAACAACTCCATGTTTCCTAAAAGGCCTGGAGAACATATATCGAGTGCCACGCCTCTTTCCCTTGGTGTTCGTCATTTTGCCGAGTTACTGAAAGATGGCTGCCGAGGCCAAAAGGCCCAGGGAGTTTTCTAAACTTTACATTTCCTTCAGGGCTATGTAGTAGTTATGGTTGCCCTGGAACTTACTATTTAGACCAGGCTAGCCTTGAACATAAACTTAAAGAGATAGGTCCAGCCTTAGCCCCCCAAGTGCTGGGATTAAAATGTATGGCTTTAATGCTAGCCATAGGCATCTGGAGACTTAAGAGAACAATATTACCTAGGTCATGTTCTTCTGATCTAAAAATTGAGACAAAAATCAATCCCAGTATTTCCAGTTCAGTAGTTAAAGTTTCTGTGTTTCGGTTTTGGGTTTGTATACACAGATTGCAATCCGAGGTGATATGACTTCTTGTCTACTGGTTCCTCCCTCCACTTGTCTTTCTCAGAACTTCTTTCCAGGGAGATAAAGCTCCAGGGAGAAGAGAGGTTAAAGGTGGGCAGGTCCTGCTTTGCAGTTCATGAGAGGGTGAGGGAGTTGGGCGGAGGTCAGGTCTACAGCCCTTTCCTGTGCTTTGTGTGCTGATAGGAGCAGAGTTAAGTGGGTACAGCCCCCCATTAGAAGGCCGGTGGTAAAGACAGAGCCTTGGGTAAGCTTCTTAACATTAGGAGCACGGAGGAGCTGGAGATGTGTGCAGTGGGTAGAGAGTTTGACTAGCATGTATGAAGCCCTGGGTTCAGCACAGCACTGAAAAAATAAAAAAGTAAAAATTGAAAAAAACCAATGCAGGCTTAGTGGTGCACACCAGCAGTCCTGGCACCCTGGAGAGAGGATCAGAAATTCTGCTCACCCTCGGCTTTGTAGCAAGTTTAAAATCCTGGGTTTGTTTCGTTTTTAAATGTGGGGGCCAGTTAAGAGTACTCATTGCTCTTGTAGAGGGCCTTATGTAACAAATAAATTAAAAGTGTAATTTTTAATTTTAAAAGTAACAAACCACACAAAACATTGACTGTGCCTGTAGGAGGCCGAGCCAGGAGAACCTTGAATTTCATACCAAATCCTTGCCTCAAAACAAGTATTAGCGTAGTCATTCTATAGACACCTACATGTGTCTACCAAGTTCCTGGGATTAAACACTGTGGAGTCCAGCTGTGAACAGATGCTCTGATGGTGTACCCTAGCTGGCATCGTTCATGCAGTTAAATAATCAGTACTGAGTTCCTCCTACGTAACTGTGTGTTACCTTACTATGAAGGGCAGATGGAGAACATGCAGAGATTTAGTATCCAGTGAAGATATCCTTTTTCACACATTTTGGCATTAGAACACTGGAGTATTTCACTAATTCAGGTATTAGGTATTTGTAGGACCTTCCTGCAGTGAACCTCTCAATTTACTCAGGCTCCTCCCATCCTTTTTTAAATATCCCTCTGTACTTCAACATCAGCTGAGTTTGTAAGTCTGCATGCATTGCTGCTATTTATAAGTTAATACTTAGCATTGCTTTGCTTTGCTTTTTTTATTTCTTCTTTAAAGATCTATTTATTATGAATACAGTGTTTTGCCCACACACCAGAAGAGGGCACCAGATCTCATTCTAGATGGTTGTGAGCCACCATGTGGCTGCTGGGAATCAAACCCAGGACTTCTGGAAGAGTGGCCAACGCTCCCAACCTCTGAGCCATCCCTCCATCCCTTAGCATTGCTTTTCTAAGCAATAAATGTATCTTTATTTTCATTCACTCAGTAGCATTACAAAGGAGGCTTTGGCAAGGCAGTGGTGGTGTGCACCTTTAATCCCAGTACCCAGGAGGCAGAGACAGGCAGAACTCTATGAGTTCGAGGCTAGCCTGGTCTACAGAGTGAGTTCCAGGGCTACACAGAGAACACCCACCCTCCTAAAAAAGTAGACTTTGTAAGAAAAGGTATCTTCTATGCAGAAGGACTGAGAGAGAGGATTGCAGTTTTGAGGACAGACACTGCTACATAGTAAAGTCCAGTCTCACCCAATGTGATTTTATTTTTTTTTCTCCCCATTTTTGTTTATTTTTTTTTTAACTTTATTTATTTATTTGCCTTGGTGTTTGCCTGGAACTGGAACTACAGACAGTTGTTAGCTGCCATGTGGGTGCTGGGAACCGAACCCAGGTCCTCTGGAAGAGCAGGCGGTGCTCTTAACCGCTGAGCCATCTCTCCAGCCCCCCATTTTTGTTTATTTTTTAGAAAAGTTCTCACAGTAGATAACCCCGGACTAGCCTGGAACTTGTGATCCTGCTGCCTGTGGCTCCTGAGGACTGCCATCATGCCCCGATCTTTTAAAAAGTCATCCCTCCCTAAAGATTTATTTATTTTTATTTGCCTGCATGTATGTATGGGCACTGTATGTGTACCTGGTGCAGGTGGTTGTGAGCTGCTGTGTGGGCATTAGGAAACAAACCCTGGTTACCTACAAGAGCACCCTGCCCCATTTCCACAATCACGTTTTTGTTTGTGTGGTGCACACATGTGAAAGTCAGAGGGTAACCCAGGTGTTCATTCTTCCACTATTTGGGGTTCACGGATCAAACTGAGGTGGTCAGGCTTGGCAGCAAGTCCCTTTGTCCACTGAGCCATCTTGCCTCCCCCACAACCCTTTCCTAAGAAAACACACTTGCATTGCTTCGTGGGTGTGACTATGTTTTTTGCTAAGTACCTTGTCAAGTGTGTTGTTGATACAGGTACAGCTGCTGCCCACACACACACAGTCCTGAGCTTCAGCTGTTATTACTGAAGGGGGATTAGGTCAGAAAAGACATCCAGAGGGGTAATTCTCAGTCAAGTAAGTACTTGAGGATTCAGAAAGGACTTCTTAGATACATTAAGACTAAGTGCCGACTTTATAAGGATTCTGCAGTATGATTTAGAACACAGTGAATCAGCATGCAGAAGGATCTTGCCTTCCTGGCTTCCAGCTTCTGGCTTCATTTTTTGGATACGCTGAAGAACCGAGGTCTGACGTAATCCTTGTACATAGAATAGAGGACACCTGGAACAGAAAGGCCTGGCACATGAGTGGTGTCTGTGACACGCAAACCCTGACACTTTCCCATATGCTTTCTGAAAGTAGCACCCTATTGCAAAATACAGGGGTGGACAGAAACCTCTCAGGAAACTTGGGTTCATGCAGAGGGCACGGAATCAAACACCACTTAAGCCTTTTACGTCCGTATTGGCACAGGTGCGCATGTGCATGCACAAACTCAGAAATACACAACAGCTGTACATTTTTTAAAATTTAAAAACCAATGTTATTATAAACTTATGCTGTCACACTATCCTCAAATTTACATTTTTATTCTGATTGTTTTTTGAGATAAGGTTTCTCTCTGTAGCTCTAGAAACTGTAACTGTGGAAATGGGGCACGGGTGCTCTTACAGGTGACAAGGGTTCGTTTCCTAAAGCCCACATAGCAGCTCACAACCACCTGTACCAGGTACACATACAGTGCCCATACATACATGCGGGCTATGTAGCTCTAGTGAGTCGAGGAACTCACTATATAGACCAAGCTGGCTACCTCTGCCTCCTGGGATTAATGGCGTGGGTCACCATGGCTGGCTAAGTTCAGGTTAGCTGAACTTGCTGACACATGCCAACAGTCTTAGCCTTAGTGTGCAGAGGCAGGGGGATCAGCGTAGTCTTTGGCTGCATAGTGGTTGGAGGCCAGGCTGGGGAGGGGGCTCATAGGAAATCCTATCTCAAAAACAAAGAACAAAACAAAGCACACCTTGGTAAGTGCTAGGCATTTAGATCCAGTCACATGTTTTTTATCTGCCTGTGCTCAGCATCCCAAGGAACTAGATGGACCCTGCTCTGGGATGACAGTCAGTGAGGAGTTAGCTGTGAGGGACAAATGGTTAGCTGCAGCTTCCATGAGGTCCCAGGGCTGTGTTGAGGAGGGGAAGCACACAGGGGTGATAGGTTCAGGGGGAGAGGGAGCTTCTTCTGTGAATCCTTGCATGTTGGTAAATCACATCCAAAAGTAAGAGGTGTCGGAAGACTCAGCTGTATTCTCCATACATCTTGTCTCCCTGTCAAGAGCAGGTGGGACTTTCCACATCTGGCTAGCCTTTTTATTTCCAAGATACAGTAGTTTTTTCCCATGTCCCTAAGGACCTCCTTTTACATAGGATGTAAGTTCTGTAATTCAAAGGGTTTATTGGGGACTGATGTAGTCCAGGCCAACCTTGAACTTGCTAATAGCTGAAAATGGCCTTGACCATCTGATAAGTCTGCCTCCATGTTCTGGATTAAGCCACTGTGCGAGGCTTTTATGCCAATTTAGGCTTGAAGCCCAGGGCTTCCTATATTCTTACCGAGCTCCCCACCAGCTGGGCTGTCTCCCTAGCCATGGAGACATTTGGAATAGGGACATCAGTCACTGTGTAGAGAGAGTAATGGATTGAGTCTGAAGTGATGGCCCCATTACTCTGGACAGACACTTTTTCTCTCTAAGCCTCATGCCCCTGTCTGTACAATGAGATGACTGTGTCTCTCTAAGAGCAGATTTTATGGGTCATTGTGTAATAAAGACAGTCTGGTCCTTATCCCAGGAATGGCGCTACTAAAAAGCTTGCAACTGCCAGCAAAATAACAGCGTCTGTTATTGGTCATACCAGAGGCTTATGCCAGTGAGATGCAGCTGGCTGGCATCAGAGGTCAGAGCAGCTCCGTGGGGGACCATGCCCTTAAACTCATGGAACCTGACACTTGGCCTCAGGACTGAATTGTATTCCTGCAAAGTAGGTGAACTGTGAAGAGGCATGTTTAAGATTAAAGCATTAACACCAGGACAGGTAAGGAAGACATGGGATATTTACACACTGGAGGTGGTTTTTTCCACCCCCCCCCCAAAAAAAATGAAGTCCTATTGTTTGCAGGAAAATAAGTGCAGTTGGAGGTGATGGTATTGAACAGGTTCTGGCACCTCAGAAAGACAATTGTTTCTCTCATCCCTGGATCTTAGAGTCTGTGTACCTCCTCCCTTCCACACACATACACACACACACACACACACACACACACACACACACACACACACACACACACACACGACAAGAAAGAGGAAGTAGATCTGTCCAGGGGAACAAAGGGACCTAAGGTAGGGGGAGGGTCAGGAGGCAGAGGAAGAACATGTGTACGTGGATGAGAGCTTAGGGTGGCTGGTGGGGGTGTGTGTGTTTGTGTGTGTGTATATTTGTATGTGTGTGTGTTTTGTATTCATAAGTGCTCACTGTTACTGTTCTGTGTGTGTGTGTGTGTTTTGTATTCATAAGTGCTCACTGTTACTGTTCTGTGTGTGTGTGTGTGTGTTGTATTCATAAGTGCTCACTGTTACTGTTCTGTGTGTGTGTGTGTGTGTTTTGTATTCATAAGTGCTCACTGTTACTATTCTGTGTGTGTGTGTGTGCTCACTGTTACTGTTCTGTGTGTGTGTGTGTTTTGTATTCATAAGTGCTCACTGTTACTGTTCTGTGTGTGTGTGTGTGTTTTGTATTCATAAGTGCTCACTGTTACTGTTCTGTGTGTGTGTGTGTGTGTGTGTTTTGTATTCATAAGTGCTCACTGTTACTGTTCTGTGTGTGTGTGTGTGTGTGTTTTGTATTCATAAGTGCTCACTGTTACTGTTGTGGTCACTCAGCTCACTGTCTCCTCAGCCTTCCCCTCTGTTCTTCATTCTCCGTATGAGGGAGGGACAGTCATTTCTTTGAACCAACCAGGAACTTGGGGATTGTTTTATTTGTGTGTTTATATGTATGTGTGCCACAGTGCGTGGGTGGAGGTCGGAGAACAATGGATTCTCTCCTCCCACTGTGGGTCTCAGAAATCGGACTGAAGTTGTCTTTTCCTGCCATCTCAACTGCTTGGAAACCAGCATTGGTTCCTCTTTTCTTTTCCCTGGTCACTTGGTGGCTACATGGTCTAGCTTTCGGTTTACAAAGTCCAGCTTCCTGCTCCAAGACAGTCTGTCTTCTACCAAATAAACCATAGGGGATGTGCTGGGAAACACCACTGGTGTCCCTGATCCCGTGATGAGGACTCTCGTCTCCATGGTCCCTCTAGAAATGTAGTGACCCTTGGTTTACCATTTTGGTAGAAGCGGGCAGTTAGAATGCTATCCACTTGGCCCTCTGCCACAGTGGCTCTTGCAGGCAGGGGACCAGTGTGACAGGTGCTGTCAAGACAGTTCAGCAGATGAGGGCATCTGCTTCCCAAGCCTGACAACCTCAGAAACCATGAAGAGTGGACAGAGAACCACCCCACGGAGTTGTTCTTCACATATGTGCCATGTGTCATGTATGTTACACATGCATACTCCCATGAACACATTATACACAATCCTAAATTGTAAAAGAATCCTGAAAGTTGCTGATCGTGTGTGTGTGTGTGTGTGTGTGTGTGTGTGTGTGTGTGTGTGTACACATTTACACATTCCAGAATTAGAAAATAATATGGTCAGGGCAGGGAATAGTAGGCTGTATGTAAAGCAGTCCCTCTGTAGAACATATTGACGTCTATGAACTTCTGAGTGACACTTTACTGTAATTCTGCCAAAGCAGGAGTCTGTGAGCTTACAGTCAGTATTTTACCCAAATAACATCATTATCTTCTCTGTGGTACACAAGTTTCCTGGTTACTGGCTACAGGTCTCTTTGGGGGAAAGCTAAAGAGAGGATTAAACTGTGTTTGTTTAAACATAGATGTGTATGTACATGTATTATATGTGTTTATATGCACATGTATATGCATGTGTGTTACATATGTATGTTGGGGGATATGTACAGTGTCTTTCCTGGGGGCCAGAGCTCTCTCTCTGCTGTGAACTTTAAGTTAAAGCCTTTTCTGCTTCTGTGATACCCTACTTGCAGTTCTGGGGTCAATGTACCCAGGGTCCCCACATCCCTGTGTCTTAGCCAGTGTTGGTTGCTGTTTAGACACTGCCAATCACATCAAGTGCCCCCTGCCTTTGCCAATCAGATGCTCCAAGTGAGCCCATTAAGATCAGGATCTCTCTGTCCCTGTTGAATCCAGGAAGGCCAGCAGCTCACTGTGGCATTCTTGGAATAGAAGAGTGTTCTCAGAACTTGTGAAGGGTGCCAGGGCTACTTGTCCACAGGCATCTTCTCCCCCTGGCAATGGAGGTGGATATACTTATGGAGGCAGTCTGTCCCCCTCATATCCGGCTGCCTGCCTCCGTGGCAGCTTCTCAGCCTCGGTGCTGATGCCCGTTAAGGCTGGATTGTGTTTGCTCTAGGATTCCCTGTATACTGCAGGCTCTTTGGCAGCATCCCTCCAATGCTTCTGCCCCTGCCTTCCACTCCCAACAGGACAACCAATATGTCCCCATATTACCAGATTAGACTTTCCTGTGGGAACAAACTGCATGCCACTTCCTACAAGCTCACAGGGCAACCACGCCATGACGCTTGGAGAATCTTCATATCTAACTGTCACATTTGATACTAAGAGGACCAAACAGTAAACATTCCAAGGACTGTCTGTGTTTGTCACCCACTCCACCGTGGCACCCTTGGATGCAGCCACGAATATAAGGACACACGAGGTGGACAGAAGGGTTGTGGAACCAGAGTCTTCTCAAGAGAAGGTTCTCAGGGACCAAGCACCCACCGAACTGTAAAAAAAAGAACTTTGTTGGTGACAGTAAAAACGTGAGAACAGTTAGATCTAAGAGGTCATTTTGAAGGGATGGGAGACAGACCCAGGTGGCAAGGAGGGGGGCTTTGCTTTTGTGTCTTCTGTTAGTCATGATGGTGGATAAGATTCATTCCAAGTCCATGCCTGTGACTGGCCAAAGCCGTTTCCATCAAAGTGGAGTTTGTGGAAGGTCGCTAACAGTGGAGGCAGGTTTGGAGCCTGGGAACTATAATGACTGGGGGATTACAACAATGAAATCTTCAGGTCTGGACACAGAGGAAACTGAAGCAGGAACTGGCCAAGGCAGTGACCAGCGGCTCTTATTTTTGCATGAACAAAGCATAGCTGGAGAGGAGGAGAGCCAGAAGGTGGCAGGGAAACCCATCCGCATGACTCTGAGCTGGAGCCTACTGCTGCAAAGGCATGCATTAGATGAGTTATGGTGGGCAAATCGTCCAGGCCTGGACTGGCCGCCTGGACTGTGGCCACTGCAGTCTGATAGCGATGCAGAGTGAATGTCTGTTACCTGCCTCTCTGTGCTGTAGTTAGTGTACTCTGAAGCCATTTCGCTACACTTCTCCAGGGGTGAGACGCTTAGGGTCTCCTTGGGGTCCTGCCAGGACTCATTGGAAATAGCTACAGTTGCTTGGGTGAAACAGCCTTGCTTCCAGAGACTTGGGTGTAGTTGAACAACAGCTCCCCACTGAAGAGGTCACTTCAGCATAGCCTGCCGAGCCAGGATTGGAAAACACACATAGTCCCTGTACCAGGAGGCCTGAAGCAGGAAGACTTCAAGCTCCAGACAGCCTGGCTTGCTTCCTAAGTTCTAGCTTGGGCTACAGTGTAAGACCCTGTCTAAAATAAAATTTTTAAAGGGTTTTTGGTGCCACCTCAATATATAAGCTCAATAGGAAATATATAATGTCCATAGAAAAAAGGAGCAATATATAAGATCTGTAGGAAAACAGCCAAGTGGAACCACAGTAGGGATCTATTCTGCCCTGTGTATTCCAGCTCGTGTTTGGAAGTTCAGACTTTCCTTGCTTATACTACCATGAGGATTGTTATTTTGAGTCTAGCTTGACTAAACAGTGATTTTTGAGGTCAGCCTTAACTATCTAGAACTATTCTGTCTCAGCAAACAAACCTCAAAAGTGCAGGCCAGGCATGGTGATACATCACTGAAGTCCCAGCACGTGTGAGGCTGCGGCAGGAAGACCACCATACATCGAGGCCAGTCAGACTACACCAGGATCTACAAAATGGTCTGTATCAGATAGTTTTATGGCAAATCAACACAAGCTAAAGTCATCTGACAGGAGGGAACCTCAATTAGAAAAATGCTTCTATAAGATCAGGCTATAGGCAAACCTCTAGGTGATTTTCCCAGCCCATTGTGGGTGGGGCAATCCCTGAGCTGGTGGTTCTGGGTTCTATAAGAAAGCAGGCTGAGCAAGCCATGGGGAGCAAGCCAGTAAGCAGCACCCCTCCATAATCTTGCTCTATTTGAGTTCCTGTCCTGACCTCCTGTGATGGTGAACTGCGATGTGGAAATGTAAGCCAGATAAACCTTTTGGTACCCAGCCTGCCCTTTGGCCATGGTGTTTTACCATAGCAGTAGAAACCATAAGATATGGTTCTGTCTTTTCTTGTAAGCATTTTGCCCACTGGGCAAAGCTTCATACCTGGGATGGAAATAAAAGGCTGATTAGGTCTTTGACTCCTCCCTAGTGAAGCTGAGAGACCTACATGTGCTGGTCAGACAGGTTGGGGGACAAAACCAGTACTGTGAGCAAAGCTGGGTGGGATTAGAAGAGCCAGCGTCCGCCTCTAGAGTGCTGGGTCTCAACCTGTGGGTCTCAACCCCCGTGGGGGTTACATAGTAGATATCATTTATATTATGATTCATAACAGTAACAAGATTACAGCTATGAAATAGCAATGAAAGAATTTTATTTTTGGGGAATCGCCACAACATGAGGACCTGTATTAGAGGTTGAGAAACATTGCCATAGGCTGTTACATAGAGAAACTGTGTCTCGCCAAAAACAAACAAACAAACAAAAAAAGATGCTCATTCCCTCTTTAAGGTCTGGCAATTTTGTTGAGTTCTATCAGGTGAAAATTGTAAGAAATTACGTCTCGGGGCTGGAGAGATGGCTCAGTGGTTAAGAGCACCGTCTGCTCTTCCAGAGGACCTGAGTTCAATTCCCAGCACCCACATGGCAGCTAACAACTGTCTGTAGTTCCAGTTCCAGGCAAATACCAAGGCAAATAATAAAGTTTTTGCCTTTAATAAAGAAAAGAAAAGAAAAAGAAATTACGTCTCACCCCTTACTAGTTTGCTTTCTTAAGAATTTATTTCTATTTTATGTGTTTGAGTACTTGAATGTATGGAAGTGCACACTGTGTATGCCTGATCCCTGGAGAAGCCAGAAGAGGATTCCAGAACTCTCGGAATAGCGTTAGGAATGCTTGTGAGCTCCCTGAACCTGAGTCCTCTGCAAACACAGCCAGTGCTCTTCACTGCTTCATCTCTCCAGTCCCCAAGATGAATCTTTTTATTTCGGTCCTCAGATTGTCTCAATTCAGTATTTATTTTCTACCAAGAATGAACAGAATAAAGAAAACAAAACACACACACATACACACACCTGTGGAGGACAGCCAGCCCTAAGAAACCTCACCTATGGTAACAGCTCCCACAGCGCATCCTTGGGCAGCAACCCGCACGTGGATGAGACGGAGGGACATCTTCTCCTCTCTTCTGGACTTTAACTTGTAAAGACCATAGGACAGCACAGCCACAAAGCCTGCAACCCCTGTGGATTTAAAACATGAGTTGGATATACAGGAGGCAAGAATTCCCCTTAGCCAAATGAAAGGCTGTGTGAAGGAAGATCACCGGAAGACAGGCAGTCAGGATGCAGGCTGAGCAGCCCTCATCAGACCTGCTCAGGGTCAGGAGTGAGGGTGCAGGTATTTTAGATTTTGGATTATATAGTACCTTGTGATGGGCCGTAGCTCTCAAGAGCAAACTTGTTTATGTCTCACACACCTGATTCACTTGGACTATAGGTGATCCATATATCTTCAGAGTACTTGTTTTGACTATGACTTAGCATGTGAGGGCAGGTGTGGAACCTTCTACTCAAAGTATCATAATGACCCAGATTTTGGAGTATATTGAAATTTTGGATTTTAGATACTCAAGCTGTACCAAAGAGGACATTAAAAAGATCTGTAGCGTAAGGCTTGCCTAGCATGTCTTGACGCCCTAGGATTGTCCCAAGCACTTCCTAAGGTTGCTGTGATGGTGCGCATCTGTAGCCTGAATGCAGCTAGGCAGGGAGTCTAAGGCTAGCCAAGGCTACACGAGACCCTGTGTTCTGTTTTTGTCACCTTGATGCAAGATAGAGTCATCTGGGAAGAGGAGCCTCTTCTGAGAAAATGCCTCCATCAGCTGCAAAGCTGATCAAGCCATTAAGCAGCATTGCCCCACCATCTGTTCCAGTTCCTCCAGCCTCCCTCCCTCCCTCCAGTCTTCCAGTCCTCCAGTCCTCCCTCCAGCCCTCCCTCCAGTCCTCCCTCCAGCCCTTCCTCC
>PVIH01008904.1:22244-86993 GCA_004025045.1 Sigmodon hispidus | reverse complement strand
TAGTATTCTAGTTTGGCAGCCATGCTGTTTTAGTGTCTGTATAACTTCTGACCAAGCCCTTCTAGCTTTCATCGTTTCCATTGAATAGTCAGGCGTTATTCTGATGGGTCTGCCTTTATATGTGAGTTGGCCCTTTTCTTTTGCAGCTCTTAAAATTTTTTCTTTGTTCTGTATGTTTTGTGGCTTGATTATAATGTGGTGCGCTGACTTTTTTGGGGGTTATATCTACTTGGTGTTCTGTAAGCTTCTTGTATCTTTATAGGCATTTCCTTGTTCAGGTTAGGGAAGTTTTCTTCTATGATTTTATTGAAAACATTATCTATGCCTTTGAGCTGGTATTATTCTCCTTCTTCTATTCCTATTATTCTCAGATTAGGTCTTTTCATGGTTGCCCAGATTTCCTGAACATTTTGAGTTATGGCTTTTTTAGTTTTACTATTTTCTTTGACTGATATATCTATTTGAGCTACTGAGTCTTCCACTTCTACGATTCTATCTTCCATCTCTTGAACTCTGTTTGTTATGCTTGTATCTGTGTTTCCAGCTTTTTTCTTCAGGTTTTCTATTTCCATCTTTGCCTCATTTTGTGCCTTTTTTATTGCTTCCATTTCAGCTTTTATTTCAGCTTTTAGTTCCTGGCATGTTTCTTTCATAGATTTGCTCATCTCTTCCAATTTTTTGTTTGTATTTTCTTCTATTTCTTTAAGGCTTTTTTTCATATCTTCTTTGAGAGCTTCGATGATCATCAAAAAGTAATTTTTGGTGTTGCTTCCTTCTGTTTCCTCTTCATTGCTCAGTTCAGATCTTGTATTTGTAAGATCGCTACTCTCTTCTGGAGTTACCATGTTGTTCTTTGTATTATTATGTAATTTTTTGCACTGACGTTTGCCCATGGCTTCAGTGGTTCACAATTAGATGGCTCCTGGTCAGTTGTGGCACTCGGGCTTGTGTGCCTCCTGTCACCTCTCTGGGCAGGGTCTTAATCTACCCTTCAGAGACCCCAGAAGTTTTATCTATTCGCTCAGTTCGAAGTCGAGGTGGGTAGCCATGCAAATTCCCTCAGTAGAAGCTGTGGGTATGGTGACAGGCAGAGTTCATCTGCCCATGCTACAGATGCCCTGGGACTCTGCAGACAGCACACGGTCCCGGAAGTGGAACCGAAACTGATGGGAGCTCAACTCTCCCTCCCTGGCTGGGATTTAGGCCCTTGGGCCTGGTGACCCCTCCTCACCTCTGGGCGGAGTCTGAGTCTGTCCTTCAGGGACCCCTGTAGTTATCTGTTCACTCAGTTGGAGTTGAGGTGGGTAGTCATGCAAATTCCCTCAGTAGCAGCTGTGGATATGGTGACAGGCAGAGTTCATCTGCCCCTGCCACAGATGCGCTGGGACTCTGCAGACAGCACCTGGTCCCGGAATTGGAACTGGAACTCTAACCCATTTTTGTTAATCTGTGTATTGCTGTGTGGCACATCTTTCAGCATCCCCTTGACTCCTTGTTTATCTCTATTGGATTTCCTCACTTGCCTCCCAGCTGCCTTGCCATAGGCCGAAATGGCCTCTTTATTAACAAATGGTAATCAAGTATATTCACAGTGTACAGAAATACATCCCACGTCACTTCTCCTTTTCTGTCTAATCGAAAAGGAAGGTTTCAACTTTAACACAGCCAAATTATATATTACAAAGCAGCTATCAAGAAAGAATTACAGTTACAATATCTAGTCTATTTGTATTTAGCAAAATTAAAGAAAATATTCTATCATATACCTTATCCTTGTGAGTTCAAAGTTTCATATATAATTTATCTTTTATTATAACTAAGGAAAACTATAATTATAACTATCTAATCTTCAACTCCATCAAAGACCACAGAATGATACGATATTACCCAAATAAACAGAAGATGAATTGCAAGAAACCTCCAGATTCTAGAAATGACAGAGACATCTGGCTACCTGGACAGTCATCCAAAGTTCTTCTGCAATGTTGGGCATCCACCTTTAGCCTAAAGGCCTAGAGTCTCAGGTATACTTGTCAGTGAAGCAGGAAATTTGAAGGATAGTTCTGTTCATTCTGGCAAGGTTTCTCAGTTACTTCTTCCTATGTCCTGAAGAATGTCTAGCAGTTTTCTCTGTGAAGGAGGAACCTGAAGGACCATCTTGGCTTGTTCTGCCAAAGTTCCAGAGGTCACTTTCCTATGGCCCCTGCATGTCCAGTTCATGCAGCATACTGTCAAGTAGTCAAGGCAAGAACAGCCTCTCTTCCCAGTGGCCAACCTTTGCCACAAAGAAAGTAAACTCCACATAGAGGTTCTTTGATGCCCATCATTTTCATGAAGTAGATTGGTGCTGCCAGAAGAAGATATGTCTCACTGTCCAGAAAAGTCTAAGTTCTTAAAATATTTTAAATGCCATTTTTCTGTAGGTCTCTGAAGTGTTTGAAGACTACCTACCTAATTCAAATATATCTTTATATACCTAAAAATCCAGCTAATATAAGTTTGGCTATCATAGATGATTAATTATTAATCTGTATTTAAGTATACATTACAATTGTATAAGTTACATAAACATAATACCTTAAATAACAGTAGAAATATACATACATTATAACAAAATTAACCTTAAATTTGTATCAAGAAAACAAAATCCATATTGATATAAAGTATTTAAATCAAGTAGCTGCTTTTTAAAAGTATATTCAATAATCTACCCTTTTATCCTATCATATCTATATCCCTTTTTATTCTTTTGAAAGAGATTGACTATAACCAATAACCAAACCTTCTAAACAAAGATAAACACCTATACTCTATTTTGGGGGAATGTGAGCATAGTTTTTTAGGCTACTTCATGCTGATGGGGGTGCTGGTAATCTTTGAGGAACCTTGAGAAAATTTAGAATCATGGTTAAATCTTGGCTGTAGAGGTCTATGAGGCTGCATCATCTCAGCCAATAGCCTTCAGGGAGTCCTGGTAAATCAAACCAAATTAGCTTGGAGTCAATTCATGGTTCTCATCTTCTGTGGAAAGAAGAGCAGAACCTTTTTTCCAAATCAAGATATCCTTAGACGCAAATTTCAAAGTCAAGATACACTTAAAATGTATGTGTTAGTTTAACTTAGCAGCCTTTACAATCAAATGGCTTTCTGCAGTTAGCTCATTAACAGTTAAAAATTAAAAGAAAACACAGTAACATACATAATGCAGACTCTTTGCATATTTTTATTCTTACATGACTCATTATATTTTGATTACTCTATTTCTCTTTTTTATGTTTTTTCTCTACCCCTTTCTTTTCTCTCCCAAGCCTACATACATTTTACATACTTTGTAACCTGTTTAGAGGTCCTCTCCATCTGAATCTATTTTATTGTATATCTTTAATCATTTTTTTAATTAGGAGAGTTTTTAAGTTGCTAAATTGTGTAGCTAGGACTGAAGCATTGCTGACTTTGCTCCCGCTCAGCTTTTCAACATGGTGGTTGGTGGCTGAATACATCCTGTAGGCTACTGCTGGGAGATGCTTCTGTGTGCTTTTGCTGTTGCTGGCACAAGACTGTGAGACTAGGAAGCCCAATGTGGCTCCATTTCTGTGCGTTCAGGATCTTTTTAAAGCTTTTTCAATGCCTGATGGTGGGCACCATTTGTAGACTGTGGTTTTTGGCTCATCTGGACTGAAGTTTAGACCTACATTCCTGCAGCTGCTTGGCCCCAAATAATCACAAAAAGGCCTATATTAATTACAAACTGTTTGGCTTATGGCTCAAGCTCATTACTTGCTATCCCTTTCAACCTAACCCATTTTCATTCATCTATGTTTTGCCACATGGCTAGTGGCTTTTACATCTTGCTTCCTCGGGCAGCACCTTGCAGCATCTCTCTGGCTCCACCCTTTATCTCTGCTTGGATTTCCCACCTGCCTTGCTATAGGCCAAAACAGCCTTTTTATGAACTAGTGGTATTTACAGCATACAGAAAGACATCCCACATCACTTCATCCCTTATCTCTTTCCAGAAACAACCCTGTAGTTCTTTGGAAATATATTCTAAAATTATTATTATTTTTAAATTGTGTGTAGATGTGTGTGGGTGTGATATGTATGATGTGTATGAGTGTAGGCATACACACACATGCCACCATGCATATACAGAGGGCAGGGTGCAATCCCAGGTTGTTGCCCTTTAATTACTACCTTTTTGGAGGCAGAGTCTCTTTGTTGTTCACTGCTGGGCATGCCAAGCCCAATGGACTATTCTATTCATATAAAGGTTCAGTTTCTGGATTTAACTTCAGTACCTTTCTCATGTCATGGCTCATATAATTAACATTGCAGATATTAAGAAGACACTTGTTTTTTGTTTTAGGCAAAAAGTTATACTCTAAATAGAATTTATTCATGTCCTGATTCTTTAATAGTTTGGATATTCTATTATTATTCATATTTATTAACCACTAATACTTTGGATATTATATAAATGCTAGAAGAATTTCGCCCTGATAATATATGTGTACCTAGAGATCATTGGAGGAATGTAGAAATGTACTGGCTTGTTATGTGTGTCAGTTTAACACAAGTTAACGTCCTCAGAGAGGAAGGAGCTTCAGGTTAGGAAATTCCTCCAGGAGATTCAGATGTAAGTCATTTTCTCAATTAGTTATCAATGGGGGAGAACCCAGACCATGGTGGGTGAAGTCATCCCTGGGCTGCTGGTTCTGAGTTCTATAAGAAAGCAGACTGAGCAAGCCACATGAAACAGACTCGTAAGAAACTCTCCTTCATGGACTGTGCATCAGTTTCTGTCTCGGGGATCCTGCGCTATTTGAGTTTTTGTCCTGACTTGATGAATAGCAATGTGGAAATATAAGCCAAATAAACATTTTTCTCCTCAACTTGCTTTATGGTCATTATGTTAATCACAGCAATAGAAACCCTAAGATACCCTGAGATGAGTAACTCTTCTAGGTCTTCATTTCTGCTCAAATTAGTATGCTTAGTATTGGAGTGAATGAATTTCACTCCCTTCATTTCACTTAATGACTAGAATTAAGAAATATACATTTTCATAGCAGGTTATGGTAGAAATTGCCACTATGTAAGTTATGATTTTTACATTTTAATTGTGTCTACTAATGTTGAAATTTTGTAAAGCATGTCTTTTCTCTTGGCATACTAAACCCTGGTTCCTGTTAAAGATACCTCTTTCAAGGACCCTTGATGGCACAAGTGAAGGACAGTGAATTGTTCTGGGGTGCTTTGTTATATACCAATAATTTTAAGAAGAATTCTGAAAAATAAATTTCAGTAAAATTAAACATTATTCCTTATATGAAAACAAAATTATATAGTTTTTTCTTTCTAAAATAATAATTAGTTAAATTATTAGTTATTATAAATAATTAGTTAAGTTGCTGATTTGCTGATAAGAGAATTTTATTTCCCCTGGGATGTGGCAAACTATCATTTTAACAGGAGTTAGGCTCTAAGCACATGCTCCAGGGGATAGACTTCACAGGCTGACTCGGACCTCGCTGCCATGTCTCACCTGTCATGCCATGTTTGCTCTTGAGATTACCCCTCCCTGGTAAAAATGTCTGTGTTCTGTGTTAACAGTAAATTGTTCACTGTTCTAGTTGATGTTGGAACCAGGGAGAATGGAGCCTAAAAGTGAGGCAGATGAAAGACTCATGCAGTAGCCAGCTTTATTCAGAACATAAGACACTTATTACTCTGAGGATTAAATCACATGAGTAAAGTGCCCTATCACAAGGACAAGCTACAAGTGGCCAAATGTTTCTCCACAGTGGCATATGAACATTTAATTGAATCCATTACACCTGGGAGGAGAACAAACCCAGCTTACAAGAATAATTCTGTTTTGAAGAAACTGAGGTCACAAGACTCTTGTCTTGTTTTCTTGGATTTTTCTCTGAGAAACTCAGAATTCTCCACTTAAGATTCCATGTTCTGGCAGTAAATGACCTAAATATTCTCTTGGCTAAATTTGGCTACTTCTTTTCTGGCAATTAACTCTAAGAAAAGTAGAAAATTTGACAATGCTATCAATTCCTAGAAATAATTTGTAATTATCTTTGAAATAAATATGGATGTGAATGAAAGTAAAATCTTGAAATCCATGAGGGAATATTTCTGGATGCAACTCTAAAATTTGAAAATAGACAGAGGAGTGAAGTAAAGTCCCCTCACCAAATGAGGGGCCATCTACTCTGTCTCCTGCTTTGTGGTTGTTATGTATCCCTGTTGTGCTCAATTTTGTATTTAGCCAAACAGAATAGACATGTAGGCGAACACATAGCTAAATTACTGTTTTTGAGACTTGGAGTGTCTAAGTGGAAAGATACTTGTTAATGTGGGAGTTGCCATTTTGGAAAACATAATAGCAAAGATTGTTGTTATCTTGGTTAAAGTTCAGAGGGTGCCGCTCCGCCTACTTCTCTTCCTACATATCTGTTGTCAGACATCAGAACCATGCTGTTACTATTATCTAGTTAATCATGCTATTTCTGGTTCTCTTGCACTAACGTTTTTTTCTCCACATAAACTTTGGTAAATAGCAAGTTAAAGATGAGATAAATCTGGCTATCAGATGGCATCTGGAAAGGTGTTTTTTTAATTCTTTATCTTCATTATAAATTATTGTTTGCATCATGAAAAGAATCTTTTTAATTCAGAATGACCCACTGGCATTTCTAATAGTAACAACAAAAGCAGAAATATTTGCTACTAATAAAAGAGGAATTTAGCTGGCGTTTTGGTGTTTTTTTTTTTTTTTTTCTTTTGAGAAAAGGGCTGTTGACCAGGTCTAGAAAAACTGGGAGGCTGAAGAAGTTGACCCTCTGCCTGGCTCTGTTCATTTTTTCCTTCTTGATTCATTTTCAATTAGACACTGATGTATTTTATATCTTAGAATGAATTTTAAAATTCTGTGTAAACAGTAGGTTTACCCACACGGTACTTCTTACAACCATCAATGTCTTGTGATTTATTTGTAGGTCCTATGTGGAAAAATGGTGATTACTGGTCTTGAAAGCCTGGAATTTTCTAGTTTAATAACTTAAGCAATATTCCTTTAATATGTTTTTATTTTGAAAGATAATTTTATCAGCTAAAATTCACTGTTCTGTATCCAGTTCAGTGATTCTTGACATAGTCGTTGTTATGTAACCATTACCATTAGTTTGGATGAAGTCTGTGTCCACTAACAGATAGTTCTTCAGGGCCCCAATCTCCAGTCCTTGGAAAACACTAATCTACTTTGTATCTGAATTTGCTTAATCTGGACAGTCATGTAAATTCATGCAGATATAGTTTTCATGAGTGATTGACTCACATGTTTTTAAGGTTCATCTACATTGACACTTATTTAAGTACTTTATTTATGACTGAATGTTATCCCTTCATGGTTAATTCTTATTTATCTATCCATTCTGTTAATAGCTGCTTTAGCTTTTATGAATAATATTCCTATGAACCTTCATACACAAGTATTTTTTTGTGTGAACATAGTGTTTATCATGGTTTGAGGTAGGAATAGAGAGGCTTTTAGTGTCTACACAATCAAATGAGCAGCCAGTGCCTGGGATATCAGGAGAATCTCAAAGGCAAAGATTATTTACAAAGAGATAATTACAAAATACCCAACATATTCAAGCAAATATTCAAATTTCTAAAGATAATTATATTAAAATAGTATTAGATATAATTTTAAAACTACCATGAGTGATTAAAATTTTTCACATGGACATCAATGCTATTTTGGTTTTTATTAACAGCTAACTAAATAAGGAAATAGTTTAAAATATAACTAAAATAAAAGTGCAAGCACAATATTTCCAAAATGTTTGAAAATCTGGAAATATTAGTGATGTTGATTTGAACATTGGACATTGTATACATATGTTAAATAATACTATACCCCATGAAGACACACAAATCTGGGTCTAGAAAATACATGTAGTATGAGAGTTCATTTTGCTTCAGCAAATGCTTGCAAACTCTCTCTGTTATCATCCAGCAAAAAGCTGGAGAAGACTTGTTGTCTGATATGATCAGAACTGATATGTCTGCTAGAATAAAGTGACTAGGCATGCTTAATGTTTATTTTCTATGAATAATTAAATGCTTGTTTAATTCACTTGTTTAAAGTGATCCGTCCAGTGAGGATGAGTAGATTGATGGGAGTACTCTTATAGTTTTTATAGTAAATTGGAGAGCTAGGTAATAAATTTCAAATGTCAGTTTTCAAATGTCAGCTGGTTGTTCTCTAAACACAAGTATTCTCACTGGACTCCGTGGTTGCTTTGTCTTATTTTACTTAAGCCACATTTCAAGTTCTGACTTTAAAATAGAGAAGGCAGCGTGTAGTCAGACGTGTGTGGTTTGAAGCAGTGGTCCTCAGCCTTCCTGCGGCCCCCAATCATTAAATTATTTTTTTTGCTACTCCATAACTGTAATTTTGCTACTGTTATGAATTGCAATGTCATGAACCCCACGTCGAGAACTGCTCAAGCACAGGATCTCAGACTTCATGACATTTAGTTAGTGATTTTAACAGATTCCTTTTCCACTGAACTTGTGTGTGTGTGTGTGTGTGTGTGTGTATGTGTGTATGTTTTGCCTGTATATGTTTGTTCATATGTGGTAGGTGGACACTGTGTTTGCAGTTGTGCTAAATGCATTTCTGAAGCTTCCTTTCATCAACTGAGTCTGGAATATTCTATTTAGTCTGTATACAAACAACTTTTAGGGATATACATTTTCAACCAGTTTATTCTCTGAAGTTATGTTAGGAGAGAGAAAAACATTTAAATGAAATAAACAAGAGTTGAAGTATGTACCACATAGTTCATAAACAAATATACCAGCTTCAACCACTGGACACAGATTGAACACAAAGGCCTATTCCCTGTGTGTGTGATGGATGCGACCAAGTAAATGGGTAAAATAAATCATCTTTCCATATTATAGTCACATGTTTATATGTGAGAAATCATCTAAGAAGCTGAAATTTAAAATTTTTTTATTTATTTTTATGCATATGGGTGCTTTGCCTGCTTGTGGGTCTGTGAAACACCTCTATCCCTGTTGACCATGGGAGCCAGAAGCTACAGAAGGTTGTAAACATCATGTGGATGTTGGGAATTGAACCTGGATGGATCCTCTAGAAGACAGCTAGCTGGTACTATGAACTGATGAGCTGTTTTGGATCATAGGACTGTCTGCTGCCTGCACAGGGAGGGGATGGGAAGTTGTAGAGAAGAAAAAATGACCTGATGTGGCAGGAGGGGGAAGGGACCTTGAATAAGGATATACAGGGATGGAAAAAAAAATTCAGCGGGAAAGCTGAACACAAAGTAAATATATGTGTAGCAATCTTATTTGCATTATCACCCGTGATAAGTCATGCTTATGATTTTTATCTTCTTTATAGTTATTGTTAACTTATCAGCATTTTAAATTCATCTTACTGTTTTTCTTGATAAATACAAAATAAATAAAGAAGAAAAAAAGTAATTTAAGGTTCCAAGATTTTATTGAAGTCATATCAGTTTACATTTTTGATGTATTGTTATGAAAAAAATTACACATTAGTTACAGAGAAATTTACAGTAAACAAATATTGTGTGTAGGTTATATGCAGTTGTATGCACATATCTGATGTATATGAGATGTAACTGTAGACAAAAGGATAATGTAAATTCATATCAAAATATGTATTATCATAATCCCAGAAAGTTCTCCCATGCCCTGTCCCATTGGTTTCCATGCCTCTTCTCAGAGGCAGATGTTGTTTTGATTTTATTCTCCTACAGACTAGCATTTCTTTTGGAAGGAAGTACATTCATTCAGTGTGCACTTTTCTCTTGATGCTCAGCCATTTGCCTAAGACCTGTCCCTGTTGCATGTAGCAATAGTTTGTACCATCTGTCGTTGGGCCATCTTTCTGTTTGGTTTTCTAGTCTCTTATTGGATACCTAGATTGATCTAGTTTGGGTTGTTATGTATATAGCTACCATGAACCTGTTTACTCAGTTTTTACTGGATCTTGACTTAATATAATTGAATATTTAGTAGGCATTGCTAGGTTTTATTTTCTAAGAGACCTTTACACCTTTCCAACAGCTGTATGTCTCCTTTTGCTGACATCATGTCGGAATTGTTTGTTCCGCGTTTGGTATTGTCAGTGTTTTAATTTTGGTCAAGTTGGTGGGCAGATGTTGGTATTTCCTTGTATTCAGAATCCATCTCCTGTTAGATGAACGTATACTTTTTCCATACAAGGCCACAACAAAGCCACAATCCCAGGAAGCCTAACTTGGGGAACCAGTTAGTTTTTAGGATTTACTTACAGAAGTTGGGTGAGAGACTACTTAAAACAATCTCACCAAAAAGTTTTCCCTGACCATGGATGATGGAATTCCAACTGCCACATAAATGCTGTTTTATTCAGTTTGCCCCCAACCTGCACATGCTCATACTGCCTGAGGGAAGGATGCAGTTAGGAAGAACTGTGAACAAATGGCCTGAGGAGCAGCTGGATCTCAGCTAAGCAGCTGGTGACCCTGTTCACTCTCTCTTTGAGGGAAAATCAACAGCCAGCAGGTGGGGTCTTGTTGGGTGTTTGCTAGCAGGTGACTAGTGCTTTGCTCTCGAACACTCACAGACATGTTGGCTTGCGTTTTCCAACTGACTGAAGATATTGAGCACCTCTCATGTGCTTCTTGGCAATTTCTGTCAAATGTTTGCTTCTTTTGTCTTTTGAGTAAGTGGAAAATTAAAAAAAAGTGCATTTATTTTCTGCAAGTTCTGGATGTCCCACACAGGTGATAGCATGGCCCTACTCAACAGGAAGCCCTGACTGAGAATCATTTTCCCGCTCCCTTCCTTCTCAGCCTTCTTGACTGGCACTACCAGATGTGCACCCTTCCCAGACTATTCTCTTCATGTGTCTGTGTGTCCTCTCCTTAAAACAATGACCCCTACAAAACAATAGACTGCATTGGAATGTTTTCTTGTATAATGATAGCATATTCTGCTCATATTTGCCAACTTTCCCTCTTGTACTGGTCCCTTTACTCTTCTCACATAGGCTTTATTTTTTTTCCTACTTTTATGCCCTTGAAAGAAAACTTTAGGTTCCACATAGAGAAAGCATGATGTTTTCATTTCTGGGTCTATTGCTCTTAAAATGGTGGTGTCTAAATTCACCCAAATTTATACAAATTATAATGTCTAATTCTGCTTTATGGCTGCATAATTCTCCATGTTTTCACTCATTCATTGATTATTGCCACTTTTGTTTTACTTTTAAAAAATAAGTTATGTCTTCAACTATTGGCAGTATTTTTAATGTGCCCCTTTGCCCTGGTTGGTTTTAGCTGTCAAACCTAGAACCACCTGGGAAAATAGAACTTAAGTAGAAGACTTGCCATGACCAGATTGGCTGATGGTCATGTATGTGAAGCATTTTCTTTTGCTGATTGTTCTAGGAGAGTCCAGGCCATTGTGGGTGGCACCATCCCTAGCAAGTCAGCCTGGGCTGTGTAAGGAAGGTAGCTGACTATTAGCTCCAAAGTATTCCAGCAAGCAACATTGTTTTTCTCCTGTGGTTTCTGCTTCAGTTTTCTGCCTTGAGCTCCTGCTTGGGCTTCTCCAGATTTTGGACTGTAACCTGTAAAGTGAAGGAAATCACCTCCTCTGTAAATTGATTCTTCTTTTGGTGTTTATCACAGCAACAGAATCCAAACTAGGGCAACAGGGTGCTGTCTAGCATGTGCTTAGTTTGGCGATGCATTTTCCTACTTATGCTTGCCTATGCTTTATCTCAACGGTGTCTTAAGATTTGTAGAAGTTTTAAATTTTTTCATTTCTAACCTCCAAGTTTCTTTCATAATTATTGATGTGTATATCCTGTCCATGAAGCCATTGCCTAGCTCAATATAAATTCCACATTCCCTGGATAATGTGGCTTGACTGTTGAAATGGGTTTAACTTCTGCTATCACAACAACCATAGACTGGGCTCATGTATAGTATTGCTATAGGTTTCCTTTTAAGAATTTTTGTCTTTGTAGAAATACACAGTCAGGACCCTTTCTGTTCTATGGTATTTAAAGTTCACATCTAAAAGTTTCTCATCTCATGAGTATAAGCTTCTAACTTTAGTGCCACTTTATAAACTGAAATTGCTTCAGACCCCAGGACTACTCTATAGTGAGCCAAATGGGCTTCAGGACACTTTCTTCACACCAGAGCCACATGCCAGAAGCCAAACAGATGGTAAACTAGGCAGAGATGACCCTCGGCGCTCTCATTAGAGCGGTTGGGGATATTTTAATGGGCCCCATTCGCCTTGTGCTGTATTTAATACCCATTGAAGTGCCACTCCCCTCTTCTCCCCATTACAAGTCGACAACCACCATGTATATTTGAATAAGGATTATCAAACACAATTTTCCCAGAAGATGTACAACCCTCTAATGCTAATTAGCCAAGTTTAAATAATCACAGAGTTCTGCTATAATTGGAAAGAAACACTGTTTTGCTTGCCAGTGCATAATCACTGATTAACAAGAAGATAAAATATCCATGCAGTAGTCATATCTAGAAGACTCTGTTAACAGTTAATTAACAGATGAGTTGGTGCCAAGTTGATGTTGGTCTGAAAGTTCACAGATGAAGTTCTGTCGCATAAATATATAAATATGCACACTTTGTAAGGAGGACGCCGTGGAGCCAGAGCAGAGCATGGGTGGGGTAAGCCTTCGTGGTTTTGGCTTAGCCTTCCTATGGTTAAGGTCATGGTCATTATATTAAAGAGACAGTGCTCATTGGGTTCTGTGTGCTTCAGACAACTACTGGTCAGTGCACTGTTGTTTACATACAAGATTTGAAGCTTTGTTAATTTGTTTTTCTCTTGATCCAGTAATTGCCTGGGCTTTCTTAGCTTTAAACTTTTCCTATGAAATTAATCCATGATCTCTGCATTTTTCTATTTAGTATTTCTCTCTGCACTTTCAGGCTCGAGGGCATACAATAGATAGCTCAAGATCCACAAAGAAGAATGTGAAAGCTTGACTGCCAGTTTTCTTTGTTTTTGTTAATTCCGGGGGTGGGGGGGTGGGGGGGAAGGGTAACGAAGATGTTGCTCTTCAAAAATATTTGAGAACATTTATTAACCCTTTGTTTATAATAATAAGAGTCTCACATGGCTCAGGCTGGCCTCAACCTTGCTATAATGCTGAAGATTCTGTCAAGCCTGTGACCCTCCTGCCTCCCCCTCCCAAGTGCTGGGATTACAAGCTTGCACCACCTGTACAAAATATTTTAAAAAATTAATATTGTAACTAGAGTATCAGACCTTTATGTTTTTAATAAGATCTCTTTAACTTTCTATTTATGCGAATGGATGAATTCATATTATTATATACTGTTTGATCATGTGAGAATTTTAAAAGCTGCCTTAGATTAGGAAGTCTTTTAGTTTCTGGACAAAAACTAAAACTTCAGTTATTTCTGTACTATTTGTTCAAAATATTTCCTACAGTGAAGATTACTTTACAGCTCAAACTTGTGGGTTTAAAAGCTTTGGTATAGAACATTGCTGAGCTGCTTAGAAAAGAAGAGGAGGAATTCATGGCAAATGATGGTGTTGTTGACGGGTTTAGGAATGAATACATTTATCAGTTTCTTTTGAAATAAAGAAAAATGCTTAAGGATAAAGTTGTAGCTGGAAGACTTTGATAATTATAAACACAGTTAACACATGGAATATTCTGGAAAATTATTGAAGTATTGGTACTCATAAACCATAATCTATTCTTCTACAGTCCATTCTTAGCTATGTCTGAGGATTTTTTTAAAATTATGACATGCAAAAATGTGGAGGTCAGAGGACAAAAAGAAGTTGGTTCTCTTCTGCTACAAGGTGGGTTCAGGCTTAGCAGCAAGCGCCTTTTCCCACTGGGCCATCTCACAAGCTGCTGCATAGAGTTTCTTCAAAGGGTTAATGAAGAAGAATCCTGCCATGTGGTGGTTTCACTTCATGTCATTATTTACTCAGTCAAATTCATTGATTCTTTACACATCCTTCATCTTAATGACTCCTGGTTTCAGAGGACGGGCTACTGTTCTGTCATTGCCGCTTAGACACATCAGACATTGCTTCATGAACTTCGTGACTTATGTGAGTGCAAAGTCATAGGGATATCCTCTTCTCCGAACAGTGACGTTAAAAGTCCTGATGTCACCAAGTCCTTCCCATATTGAGTATTTGTGTACGTTGGTGCGCATTCATGATCTGTGTGTATCAGAGCTTGGTCATGTAAGATTTTGCCTTCTTCAAGAACAAAGCCATGAACTGATGTATTTGGCCTCAGCATAGATGGCACAGAAACACAACCTCAGCTCCATTTCCCAGTACACCTTTGCATTCAGCTGATCCTGTGCAGCAAGGGCATATGAGCACTGAGAATGGCTAACTGGTAGATCTGGAGATAGACACACAAGGGTGAAGCGCCTCAGCCTGCGTGATTCCTGGACCTCTAACCCTCTGGGTTCAACATAAGCATTCTGTATCTTTTCAGGATCCCACAGCAGCTCTTGACAGCTGCCTGTTGCACTCCACTATTCCCTCCTCCCATAGGTGAATAGAAAGGAAACGCCTTAATTTCTTTCTCTGCTCCCCTGGTGGTATCTTTTTCTCCTCTCTGCCCATGAATGGGTCGTACATTGAGTTCCTCCTGATTTGTCTGTAATCTCCTTTTACATGACACACCAATCACAGAAACCTGTACCCAACTGGGTCTTCTCTTCCAAAGTTCTTTGTTGGGCTCAGAACGAAAAACACCTTTGCTAAGCCTCACTTTCTTGTTATCTGTCCAAATACAGGTTACTGACTGCTCATAGGCTGTTCTGTGCATTATTTCCTGAGAGCCTGCCCTTCTAGAAGTGGCAGTGCCATGGGAAGATGCATTAATTTTAATTTTAAACTAGACACCACCTAATTTATATGTCCAGGCATGCAAAACAAATTATGAAAATTTGGGGGAGGGGGATTGACATTTTATTTTGCTTGAAACGGGATCTCACTGTATTCCTGCTGGCTATGAACTCAGTGACATCTTGGAGATCTTCCTGCTTTAACTTCCCAAATACTGGGCCTGAACTAGTCCTGAGCAGCTGTGAATCAAAACCATTTGTGTTTTTTATTTATTATTATTAGTGATTATGTGTGTGTGCCATGGAGTTTGTATGGAGGTCAGAGGAAAGATGGGGATTGCATCTGTCTACACGGATTTGGGTAAGCTCAGATTTGTTGACATCAAGTGCCTTTAACTGCTAAGCCATCTTGCTAGCTCCTTGAAATTAAAAAAAGATAATAATATTTAAGCTAACCTAAACTTTTAAAACTTTAATTTTAGAAATCTAAAAAATTCTAATAATAAATTTTATCATGAATAACAGAAATATGTTAATACAAATTTAGTATAGGAGAAAGGATTATTTCTGAGGTAGGTATATTTCTGCCCAGAGTTAAAGGGTTAGTTAGGCCATTCCCTGGGATGGAGGAGACACTGGTCAGCAAGGAGGTGTAAGTGACTCAGTTCTCAAGGAAGGTGGGGGTGTTTGCAAAGTCCTGTGTATCCATTGGAGATGATTTCCTGCCTCATGTGGAATATTTGTAACAGATGTAATCAAAGAAGAGGGTGTCAACTAGACATTGAAAGTACAAACAGGGTCTGGGGAAGGGGGACTGGGAGGGGCCGGAGTGAAGAAAAGGAAGGGAGTGATATAATTGTACTTCAATCAAAGAAGTAAGAAACAAAAATTTAAAAGTATATTAGAATATTTAGAAGAATGTTTTGAACCGTGGAATAAGGCTTTATGTTTCCTAGTAATGATTTTTATTTTTAAATACTTTAAGATGTATTGTGAATTTCATATTTTAGAATTCAGAAAATATATTTATTTAAATTTTAAAATTAAATATGTATCAAATTATATATATTTATAAGTTAAAAACTAAAAAAAATCCTAGCAGAAATAGTTTATGATCTTCTCAGTGTGATTCTGTTGGCCTTATATGCATCTAGAAACGGGATCTATTGATCCAGATATGAAGAGATATCACCTGCTGAGGGTGCAGAGGCAGAGGAGAAGGGTTATTGTCAGCATGCTGCATGCTGGGTGCCTTCTCCTCTGTGATTCACCGTTATTATAGGCCTCTTGTGCAGTGGAGGACTGTATGGGAGACAAGAAGTGAGGCAGGATTCAGAGGATAGGAGCATGTGCTCAGAGCTGGGAAGGAGGAGCTAGTGCCTAGCAGAAGAACTTGTCAGCCTCTCCTCTGAAGCAATGGAAGAAGCTGAGGAAAATGTAGAAGAGCTACCGTCTAAGCGCAAAGCATTTGGTGTGACATGAGTTGGCTGAGCCAATGTGGAGGCCTTATGCACCCACATCTTATGCCTCAGGAGGAATACGAAATAGCACAGTCAGCTCAGGAAGACTACATTCTAACCAGCATAATTGGATGCTATGCTGTAATTTACACACAAGCATCATGCTAGAATGCCACTTGCAAGCTGTAAGGCATCTAAATGGTACACAGTCTTGGTTTCAAACAAAATGGAATGTGTTCCAGATCAAGTGCAATGGCTGAGAAAGACTAGGAGATAACACGGGTTTCAGTTAGATAGCAGCTGTAAGTCTCTTCTCCAGAAAATTAACTGTGAAGAATTATGTGCAATTGCTACTATCCACTTTTGACTCAGAAACAATGAGACACAGGAGTCATATCACCATGTTTTATATTGCTCAGTTCTCTAAATATAGTCCTTGATTGCTCAAATGCTATAAGGGCTTTGGTGTCTCCCTGTGATAGCATAACATGATGTAGGACAAACCAAGGACAGCCATCTTCTGTTTGATAGATGCACTGTACTAGAAGTACAGTGGAAAATGGCAGCCTAACTTAACTAGGTAGAGAACTTAGCATAGTTCTCAGAGCTGAAGGGACTGCTCAGTGGTTCAGAGCACTGTTTGCCTTTGTAGAGGATGCTGTTTCAATTCCTAGCATCCACATGGTGGCTCACAATCATCTGTAACATCATTTTCAGGGGATCCCAAATCCTCTTCTGACTTGTGCAGACACCAGGCATGCATGCGGTACACATACATATTGCAGGCAACAATAAGTGCACATAAAGTAAAAATAAAGTAGTTCTCAGTACTTGTGCAGAGCCAAGACATGAGTATACGGTAATACTGACAGAGACCTGGAGTACATGAGCAACTCACTGTGGAACCCAGTGCCAAAGGTGTCACAAGAAGGACTGAAGTTAGAGAAACATTACAGAGGAATGCATTAACGAAAGACCACAGAACTGAAAAAAGAATTGCATTAGCAACAACTGTTTGGCTAGAACTTAGAGTCTATACTACAAGCTCCAGGTAACTTAGTATTGGGCTGCCCTGTTTTTAGACAGCTCAATTTATATTGTGCTGCCTGCTTGGAGGAGACTAGTGAAATGTTCGCAGTGACATCCTGCAGACAAGATTTTACCAGTGCTGCGTGTAAGAACATGCTGTTTCTCTCTAAGATGAAGTATGTGCATCTTTGCAATTAGTGACAGGAAGCCTGCCATTTGACAGAATCTTTGCCATTCTCATTTGTAATTTCATTTCCCTCTCCCCTTCCCTTTCTAATGGAAAGAATAATACATAAGTCTTGAGAGGATTTGCCACCTTCACCCAAGCCTGGTTCTATTAGCAGAGACAGACATGAGAAGTATCTCTGTCTCTAGTTCTGCAGCAGGCTTTCCTCACCACCCTCTTGACTGAGAAGTGGAACATTTTATGGAGCCTCTTGCACTTTCTGGGAGCCTTTTACTTTAGCTCTCATGCTCCCCATTGTGTTTGTGATAGCATGCTCAAGCGAGAGTGGTGGAGAGCCAGTCTTCTGCTGGTGCCCTTGTGGCTGGAACTGGCTGTTTTCTTGCTATGAGCAGTCAATGTAGTTCAAGAGTGGCTGGCCAAGCTGACTTCCTCCTAAAGATCAGAGAGGGTTTAACTTGTCTGAGCTTAGGTAAAGATTGTCTTCACTTTCTAAAGCACCGTGTGATCATAGTCTGAGAACAGTTTAAAGACAGTGGGAACTAGTCTATGCCATGACTTTATCACTCAGGATAAGAGGAAACTTGTATAATTGGCCAGTTCAGTGTCTGTCTTTTGTCTTGTTATAAACAGAGCTGGATGAGAACATGTCAGAATAAGGGGCTGTAACTCCCTCATACTTGATATGTCAGGGTCATGGATTAGAGGGCTATGGCAAGCAGGCCCAATGGGGATGTCAGGACACTCCCAGGATTGAAAAGGCCAGGATGAGAATAGCAGGTCAACAGGACAAGTTGCAGAGGCCGCAGAGCAGTGCTCTGCTGCAGACTGGTTTCACACAAAGCCTCTTGGGGAATGCTGCTGGAGTCGGGTCCTGTGATACCCATTTGCCTCTGTGCTTTTGTACAGGACTGCCTGCTAGTTCAGGGGTTTCCCAACTACAGAGTCATAGGACTTCACCCATCCTGAGATGAATGCAAAGGCTCTTCAGAAGCCAACAACAGGCTGGTAGGCTAGTGGCTCTAAGGATATCTTTTTTTCAGATATTTCACTACACTTTGTAGCTATCTACTTAGCAACATGTTAAGTACCTGGATGGAATTAGACAATGCTAAATGTTGTGGTAAGTGCATGACCACCAAGGAAATGTAAAGGCTAAGACAGTTTTGTTTGAGCTTTGAGATTTTCTGTGGTTTTTAGTAGCTACGCTCAGGTTCTTTGTCTTAGCCCCATCAATGGGAAGAGGCTGATGAAAATGTCTGGGGAGGCAAGAGTTCTGGAGACCTATCTTGCTTTAATTTGTGTGTGTGTGTGTGTGTGTGTGTGTGTGTGTGTGTGTGTGTATCGTGAGGGTGACATTGAGAGTCTTCCTCGATTACTCTCCATTGTATTTTAAAAACCTATTTTATACTTATTCATATGTCTGTGCATATGTCTCATGGCGCACACACTGAGGTCAGAGGATAGCTTATAGGGGTCAGTTCTTTCCTTCCTCCAACTGGGTTCCATGAATTGAACTCTTGTCAAGGTTGGCAGCAAGCACCCTATGACTCAACCATCTCACTGAACCTGAGCATGAAGAGTTGGCAAGGCCAGCTGGCCAGTGAGCAGCCCCACATGTCCACCTGTTTCTACTTCCCTAGCAATTGGATTACACCACAAACCACTCATGGCTTTTAAATGATCTCGGGGCATCCAGACTCAGGTTCTTGTGCTTGTATAGCAATTGAGTGGCATCCTCAGCTTGCATGTATTCTAAGGGATCTGGTACAGGAGCATTCTGATCCACATGCCAGCCTGTAGTGTTTGGAGAAAGAACACTTAATAGAACTGGATGCCCTGGATACCTGAGTGCAAGAGCAAACCCCTCGAAACCATTTCCTGGTAATCTTTTCATATAGAAACAGCATTGATGCATGCCTTGCCGAGTTCTCCCTAGAGCCACTGGGCTAGTTATCTTTTACTCATTCTTGCATTTGTTTGACCATGTGTAATGAAAGGTGAACATGGTTTTCCTAGAATACTGCTGAAGCTGTCACAGGTGTGGTGATAGGAGAAATTTATAGTTCTTTATCATTCTCTTCTTCATAGCTGTTAGGAACTTTAGCTATCTACCATTCCCCCCAAAGACAAGGCATCATATTCTAACTAAAGCAAGCACAGACTACCTCCTACCAAGTGACACTCCTTGAACGTCCTTGTCCAGACTGTTGATCTTATGTCTGACCACAGAAGTTCCTTCCTCAGTCAGCATCCAGTTCATAGTGTTCTTCTGCCCATCCCATCCGTCCAGCCAGTTGCCCACAACGCCTGCTTGCACCACACCCACTATTTATTTCCCTTTTTACTTTTTGTTGCACAGGAGCGGCAGGCTTCTCATAGCATTTTGGATGCTCATTTTATATTATTTATCTTCTGGTTGTCTCTTTTTTTATTTGATATCATGCATTGTACCAGGAACAGGATCCTTTCTCTACCCTTTAGGTTGTCTTAGTCTGTTTTGGTTGCCAACAACTACCTTGTTTGGTGTTTGAAAGGAAAGAGGTTTATTTAGTTCATAGTCCTGAAGTCTGGGAAGCTCAAAGGCAAGCAGAGGTACTCTGGATCCAGACATTTAACAAAGTAGAAAGTCACTTTGGGCTGGTTCCTGTATTCTTCAGGATGTTTTGCTTTTATTTATGTACTTTATTTATATTAGGTTTCACAAACTTACTGATTCCTACATTTAATTCCCCCATCTGCTATATATTTCCAGTAGGTTGCTAGCAAACAAGTTCAAAGGTGGCAGCTGTCTAACATTATATGTTCCGTAACACCTCGCATGAAGGCAGATACATGGTGTATAGGATTATCGGTGGCATGCATAAAACTTTACGGAGGTTGAAAAATTATGATGTTTCATTAGAGACTGATAAGTCACTGGTGACCTTAATTGTTATCACAATTGTTGGTTCACAAACAGCTCTGCTTATCTCATAGCTGTTTCCTAGATAAGATTGCAACATTATGGGATTTGCTTAATTAGAATTACTTTTTCTGGTCTGAATATCAAAATGACTTTTATGTTTCACAAAACAAATAAGTCACTACAGCTTAAAATCAAAATGTGCATTAATTTGTACATGGAAGATAATCCCCCAATTGAAAAAGGCTAATTGAGGTTAGTGTCTGTTAGCACAGAATCATGAATGGCCTTGATAGATTTTTTTCAGCATATGGATAAATCCTTTTTTCAAACTTCCCATGATAGAGACTGTCTGTAGTCGATATCCTTTCAAGAATTTGACAAATAGCAAATAAATCTTATCAGGCCTAAATGTTTGTCCATTTCCTTGTGGTATGGTGATGAGTTTCCTTGGCCATTAAAGAAGGTTGAACTCATGCATGCCACAGACATGGCTCAGGCATGTTGTTTCTTTCCTGATCTCCTCTCTCCCCACATACTTCATATAGGCTTTAAAGTAGCACGAACAAGAGAAATTGCTTTCTAATTATGGTTATCACTTCCCACCTACTCTTTTGGTACTGTTCATGAATAAAACTCATCAAGTAAGAGACTCTAATATTTAGGCACTTTGCAAAATTCATTTTAATATCTATTTACTTTCCCCCTTAGAAACACAATTTTTTTTATTGAAAAGAACAATACCCATTGAAACAATCACTCTTTTCTTTTTAATTGAAAGGCCTGGTTACTATAACATTGTATCTTTTATTGAAAAAAGCTTAATAACATTGGTTTGGATGCATTGTAATGTGGATATATAACTATACGGTTCTCAAAGCATCACTGTAGTCTAAGACATTTAAAAAGCTGTTATAATAATACAGAAACAGGAGTGACAGAACAAAGAACTAAGATGAGGACAGGAACAGGTTAAAGATGGGTGCAGAGACAACCATCAAACCAGTCTGTGGGAACTAGAGAGGAAAGGGAGGGGAGATGAAGAGAGATCTCTGGATAACAGAGATCTGGAAAATGTTAACAGAGTCATCACGGTAACCAGATCAGGGCTTGGCTCAGAGCCAATGTGCAACGAGGGAAGTAGAGTGGGCACATTGTGGTGGAAGGGAAGGCAAGGCTGTGAACAGACACAGATCAGAGTCATCTATGTTGGGAGGCCCTCTGGGGGCATGGCCAACAGACAGGCTCTTTCACGGTATGTTTCCCTTGGTTTCACTTTTGGAGTTCCACGTTGCAGGATAGTTGTATACTGTGTGAAAATGTATTGCTGTTATTAGTGTAATAAATAGCTGACTGGCTAATCACTAGGCAGGTAGTATAGGTGGGATTTATGGGCAGAGAGAACTCTGGAAAGAAGAAGACAAAGTACAGAGAGATAAGATAATGAGCCATGTGACAGAATAGAGATTAATATAAGTGGCTTAATTTAAGTTATAAGAGCTAGTTAGGAACAAGCCTAAGCTATAGACAAGCTTTCATAATTAATATTAAGTCTCCATGTCATTGTTTGGGAGCTGGCAAGTGGATCATAGAAAGACTCGTTACAGTTCTCTATGTTTTGGTTTATAGAAAAATATTTAATTAAAATCAAGCTAAAGGTTTATTTAGAGAACCATTGTTGATGGACTGGATGATTGGTTGGTTCATTATTTATTGATTTATTTGTGAGATCATCACAAACTAGGGAATGTGTTGTTTTGAATACAATATCCTATGAAACATAATTCTTCCTTCACAGAATGTTCAACATCCAGTGCATCAGAGTGTGCTTAGCATGTTTGTTGGTGTCTAACAAACCACTGTAAAGTTGCTTAAAACAGTATTAGAGATTTTAGTGACTGTGGGTCTATAATTTTCCATTGTCACATGCTAAAGCTTATCTCTATTCTATGAGGCATTTGCTAAGGAGAACTATCCAAGAGAACTTATTTACTCATAAACCTGATACCTCTGCTGGGACAGCTGAAGCATAGCCCATGCTTGAGTTGAGTTCTTTTTTTTTTAAATTTTATTTAATTACCTTGGTGTCTGCCTACATGTATATCTGTGAAGGGTGTTGGATCCCCTGGAACTGGAATTACAGACAGTTGTGAGTTGCCATTTGGGTGCTGGGAATTGAACCCCAGTCCTCTGGAAGAGCAATCAGTGCTCTTAACTATTGAGCCATCTCTCCAGCCCCACTTGAGTTGAATTCTAAAGGACCAAAACAGATGACAAGTAGGTGGTGGGAGAAAGAACACAGAAGACTAAGACACAGAGTACAACATGGCATATTCCAGGGACTTGGAGTAGGTCAGTGGCATTCAGAGTCAAGGCAGAGAGGGACAAAAATAGAAATATCTGATTAGAAGCATGTGATTAATTGCAGGAATGATGTTGATAGAATAATCAGTAGCTAGATTACCAAGGGTCATGTTTATTGATCCAGAAAGTACCAAAAGCCTTTCTCTTTTGAGTAAGATATTGACAACTAAGGATGTGGAGAAGTTTACAGGAAATGAGAAGAATCCGGAGAGAGGGCTACCACAGCAATCAAAGGTGTGAAGCGAGTTCTAAGCAGTGAAAAACCAGCAGGGTTCAGTGGTTTGGGGTGAGGAAAGAAAGGGGTCCATTAGGGATGATAGGTAATGACCTTGGTAAGACCAGTGTAAATAGAAGCAGAATCAATTGATGGTGGATTGAACACAATAGAAAGTGACACTTTGCAAGAGAAAGAAAGGAGAACAGTTGGTAGGATATTGAGGCAAACTGGTTGATCCATCCATGGTAGAGAGGCCTTCACATAGTTAAATAAATAGTTTACAGAAATCCATATGTTCTGAATACTAAGGATTATAAATATCTGAAATGATAGCTATGCCATACACAGATTGAAATGTCACACTATGTCCTATACAAATATAAAGCTACTGCTTATTACAAATAAATCTGTTAATACATGCAAGCCTGCTAGCCTGTAATCTCAGCATCTGAGAGCTGGAAGCTGGAAGATTAGAAGTTCAGGGTCATCTTTGGCTGCACAGTGAGCATAAGGCCAGCCTGGAACACATGGAATACTATAAAAATAAGTAAGGAAATAATAAATTTTAAGAATAACTGAAAAATAATGAGCAAAATATATTTATTGTTGTGGTGGTTTGAAAGAAAATAACTTCCAATAGGAATGACATCATTAGGAAGTGTGGCCTTGCTGGAGGACACTGTGTGTCAGGGTGGGGGTAGGCTTTGAGGTCTCACATATGCTCAAGCCATGCCAACATCACTTCCTGTTCTCTGGGACTCAAGACATAGAACTCTCAGCTCCTTTTCCAGCACCGTGTCTGCCTGCACACTGCCTTGCTTCCCACCGTGGTGATAATGGACTGAACATCTTGGCCTGTAAATTAACCACCCCAAAGTGTTTTCCTTTATATGAGCTGCTATTGCCATGGCGTCTCTTCATAGCAACAGAAACTCCAAGACAATGTAAGTGCATTACATTCCCAGGTGAATAAATGGAAGCCCAGGAAGTTATAGTGTCTTACCTCAGGTCATACAGCTAGGGCAGAAAGGAATAAAGCCTTTAACTTAGGTCCACATCAGCCAGAGCTCACGCAGTCTCTTGAACACTGTGTGGAGTGCTAATAATGACTCTAATAATCAAGATTATCTTTCCTCATGAAATGGATACTAGGTCTATATAGCCTATAACTACTTTTGCCCCACTTTTATTGCATTTTTACATCATTTGCATGGGGGGAGTGAGTCATAACCTCCATCACAGATGAGCTAACAGTGAAAGCAGAGCGGAAAATAGTTTTACAAATATGAGAGTTACTTTTTGTAATTAAATCGCTAGTCTGTGTTTTAAACCTTTTACAAGTTTTACAGTTACAAATTACACTTAAATGTGCAACTTTTTTTTTTAACCAGAACATGTTATGCCCCCTTTCTGATGTGAGGGCAGATGCTAAAGTCACCTGTTTCTTAAGTCAGCTGCCTGTCATCTATCAGAAGCACAGATGAAGATGAATGGTCTCAGCCTTGGTTTCTGTTAGGAATAGAACACCCTCATGTGTCTGCACCTTCTCCTTGCAGCAGAGATGGGGGAGGGCGTCTCATTTAAGCACAGCATAGTTAGCTTCAGCTTGTGAAAAGGGCTTACAGAGGGATCTGACGCTCTTTTTTTTCCTTCCTTTTTTTCTTCTAAACATTGGAACGATATTTAGGTGAGCAAAGTGGCTGCAGGGAAAGGGAGCAATGGCTGGGTTGAGCCACCTGTGTGATTATATTTGGAGAAGATTGGTTTTTAGAAAAATAATTTCATGCCCTCACTTGTCAAATATTGAACATTAGAAAGGCATCCAAAATAAAATTGGCCAATGGGAAAGACAGTAGTCAAGGTTATCAAAACACCAGAAAGCAGTGAGCTGTCCCACCCAGTTCTAGCACCTATGAGAAGCTGCAAAATGATGAAAATGCCCAGGTTGCCAGCTGGGCCATCTGTTCAAGCTGCTGTGAGCCTGGTCAGTGTTGGGAAGGGGGCACCTGTCATGGATGCATGTGTTGTGGGAGGCATGGTTGTTGCTGTTTGGCAGGTCATATCCTTCTCAGAAACAAACTGAGACAAGTGCCTTGGCACTGGATGGCTGCATATGGTGCATTATCCTTCCAGGGGACAGTAACAGTGTGGCTGGGTTCTGGCACTGCGGTGGACAGTCTCAATGACACTTGATGAAAACATCAGAGCATAAAGAACTAAGAGATGCTCTCATCACCTCTAACTGCAGGTGTGTAAAATATAAGTGAAAGGAATAGTAACAATATCGCCAGAGGTAGCTAATACTGATATCTACCTGTTTTTAAGTGTTGTGTGTGTTGTCTCTATGCTATGAAACATACTTCTAAAGAGAAATACTTTAATTTCTGTGGAAATTAAAATATGAGTTGTATGAGTGACTTATCCCACATCCCACAGGCAGTAAACTAACAACAGACCTGTAGTTCTTCATTTCATTTTCACAAGGGAGCCATCTTCACTTCTGAAGAGGATGTTGCTTGATAGTGTTTGCTAGATTCCTGAAGTTCAAGGTTATTTAAACATCATTACTGCATTCCTAGTGAACGTTAAAAATCTCAGCTTCAGATGTATCTTGTTAGTAAAAGCCTGCATTTTGTCTGGATTTTAAATCCAATATCTAAAATTTGAACTAACATAGAAACAACCCCCGGATCATCTGCCTCTTTGTTGGGAAAGAGAAATAATAGAAAATCAATCTTGAATTGATCTGCAGTCAGAAGCATACATTATATTGAGAGACAAAAACTGATATGTTTTTAAAAGGACATTGGGAGTTTACTTGAAGACAAGAAAACAAATATAACTATTTATTTGTTGAATGCTAGTGTTTAAATACCTCATTTTCATCCTGGGCACAAATGACTGTTCTTTTTATACATGTATTTGAACTAATTTTTTTCTTTTTGGGGGGGTTAGGGGTGGAAGTGAAATAGATTTGGTATGTAGCCCATGCTGACCTCAAACAGGTAAACTTCTACTCCAGTTTTGTAGCTGCTAGATAGTCATGCCTCACAACTCCTAAAGAGCTGACATTTTAAAGCAAGGCATAGACAGCATTTAGTCTTTGTGTGTGCCAAAGCCTGCAATGGGAGGTGCCCCTTACATTCACTTCTAGTCAACACCTTAGCTGAGGATCTTAAATAGAAGTCCCTTAATCAGTGACTCTTTTATATTATTGTATCACTCTCAGAAACAAATATGAGATGTGTACCTGAAAGTTGGGAGAATGGGTAAACACTATACTTGGCATGTACATAAAAGTCTTAAAATTTGTCAAAGTAGACACCAAGGACACAATGTTGAAGAAATCATATTTATGAAGGTCAGGGAAACTATTAATAAATGCTAGGGGCACATAGGAGAGAGGTGAAGTTTGTAGACTTAAGCAGGAAGGAAGCTGATTTGTAGAGGTGAAATTTGGGGTAAAGGAAAGATGATTCCTTCAGTTAGGAACCAGCATGGGGCAAGGACGTAGGTAGAGTAGAGTGTGGCAGTTTTGAGTAGCTAAAAGACATTTAACATGGCTAGGGAAGAGACTAGTTATGGAATCCAAAAAAGAGGGCTGGGACCAGCTCTGAGAGGTCTCCTAGGCTGTGATGGGAGTTGAGATATTTTATCTGGGAATTTATACAGTCATACTACAAGGATGATGACCCTGTTGGGCTCAGAATGGAAGGCAGGAAGGAGGTTTGAATAGAGGAGATCAGGGATGGAGAAGGGCTAGTCAAGAATCTAGGGAGGAATGAACCAAGGTAATGATGGAGAGACCTGAGAGAACGTAAGATTTACAAGTTAGCAGTACAAGAAGCCCAGGGAAGATGAATGCTGAAAGATGTAGGTTTTGGACCTGAGTGTGAGATCCTCACAGACAGGGAAAACATCGGGAATACTGATAAGCCAGAAAACTTAGGATCCTCACACAGGACTGTTCCATATGTAACAGGAAGTAGCTCAGATTTGTGGCTTGAGACACACTTAGGAACGAGATCACCCAGCAAGGCCAAGGAGAAGTACATAAACTGGGGCTTACTGGTACCCAGAGGGCAGAAGATGGATTTGCAAAGGACTCTGAGAAGAGGGAAGGAAAAGAGAGGGGGCCCTAGGGGAATGAGCATCCCAGAGCAAGGGAAGAGATCATCTCTGAATGGGTGAAGTTATCAAGTTGAAGTGGTGGAGGGATTGAAACAAAGCCTGAAAAGTGCTTACAGATTTAGCAACCTGAAAGTTGTTGATCTTCTAATTAGATACTCCACCTAAAAACAATAAGTGGAACTAATTCTTAAATTAAAATTTAAAGCCTGATATCATAGATTATGACTAAAAATATAGCATGAGTTCTAATGTATGGTTTGATTTTTTTTTAATGCTTTCAGTCAGTTTTCAGAAAGCATTAGCATTGTATGGAATGTATTTAAAAATCATTTATAGTTGAACATTTTAGATGAAGATTAGTAGACTGCACATTCACACAGTAAAAATAAAACCAGCCATGCATCAGGCCTTATCCTATTAACACTCCATATAATTATAATATGAAGGATTATTAGTGTCAATAGAAGGTACAGAAGTAGTAAGACCATAATGATAGTAATAATTCATATCTGATAGCATTTCTTATTTCTACTTTCAAAGATGAACAGAACTATGCAATTTAATAAATACTTCTGGAGGGAGAGAAAGTAAGCGACTAGGGAAAACAGTACTGTATGTACTTGGTGTTCAGAGCTTTAAACAACATATTAAATCTCCAAATAACACTGTATCTTTGGCCTCTGTGAGCTCTCCTTTGTGTACAGTTTTTCACAGCTTGCTGTAGAGGACGCCCTCACACAAACCTTGGTTGTTTTGGTTGTTTATTTAAGGTAAAGCAAACATATTTGGAAGTTTAAAATGGCATAACAACTTAAAATCAATTTGCTTCATGAAATGCATTTTCCCCTATCTTTCTGTATGTAAGTCCTAGAGAGAAACCAGTACTGGTCAGTTGCTAGGCAAAGCAAAGCGTTGAAGCCACCAGCCCCTTAGGAGGATGAACTCAGACAACAGCAGCATGACCACTGTGGGAACTCATTTGCTGTTTTCTTTTGAATGCTGCCTCAAGAATCTGTGCTGGAAAGTAGCTTTTATGTGATACTGTGTCGGCTCTTGTGGTTTGTCTCTCACATGTACTTAAAATATGAATTATGCCCCCAGTCTCTTGATTCTCTTTAGAATCATCCTACTCCAAAGAAATTTCATTTAGCAAGTCCCAGAGTGATTTCTTTTCATCAATTATGGAAGAGAGAATCAGGGTTTTGAGTTTTAACTGCTTGCAATTTTTGACATTTCCAGACTATGGCTAGAAGAAATTTCAAGTCTTCTCTACATTTTTTTGAGATGGTCAGTTAAGAAGTAAATATTGGGTTTATAGGTGTTTGGTAGCTTTACCAAGGTGTTTTAAGTTTGCTTAGGTTGTGATTTATATTTAACATCTTTTTGGTATGATTTAAATTTTGTACTAACCTGTATTCAATGCCGCAACAGTATTTCAAAATGCTGTCTGCTAAGACACTTAGAATTTATTGTTAAAATATTTCTGTGTATTTTATACACAGAGGTATAAGTGATGTTGTAATTAGAGTTACATGTTGTTATTCTAATTTCTAATAATAGGAAAATGGATGTAACATTTCTGATATAGTGCTAGCATTTAAAGCCTCTGATGGAAATGACTGAATATACCAGTAAGTAAGGCTTCTTGTGGATCACAAGTTCATTTCCTTTTCGGAAATGATGCTATATTTTTTTGTGATAATAAGTGCTGATGTGTTTACCCTTTCCATTATCTTCTCAGTCTTATTAATTCTGAGATTGATATGCTCATGCTTATAAGATGTTTCCAGTGTTTGAATCACTTGTATATCCAGGTAAGATATCAAGAAATCCAGAAGGACCTTGCCTTGAGAATAAAGACTTGATTTTGAAGGTCTTTGATAGAAAGGATAGGATGGTAGTTTGGATGCTGAATCTGGCCCTAGTCCACAGCCCCATCACTTTAGTAGCTTTGTACAGATATGTCCTATAAAAGGTTTTTTAGGACAAATGTTCAGCCAGTAGTTGAACTGCCTGGAAGGCATAAAATAATCAAAACTCTTCAGAGGAAAATAAGACAATGCAGACTCCTGCATTTTATAATTAAGAATGATGACAAAAATACAGTGTAATAGAACCTATGATCAAAAAGCCTAAGTAGTCAATAGAAACCCATTGGAGATGGCCAGATACTGAATTTAATAAAGATATTAAAGCAGCTGCTACAAATGTAAACACAAATGAAGAAACATCTGTTCAAAGCATTGAATAAGAACTCTATCTAGTGAGTTTAATATCTACTGTGAGAACTTGGAACTATAATAAAGGAGGGAGGACCAAGGAGGAAGGAAGCATGGTCCTGTCCAGAGCAGCATCACAACAGACTGAGTGAGGCAGAGACCCATAGGTAGGCCCCGGTGTGTGTGAGGGGATCTGCTTCAGACACTATTATGGTGAGGAAATGGATGGTGTGGTATGGGAGGCACACACACACACACACACACATAGAAAGAGAGAAGGAGACAGAGAGAGAGAGAGACAGAGACAGAGACAGACAGGGACAGAGAGAGACAGAGGCAGACAGAGACACACACACAGAGACAGAGAGAGGGGGGACAGAGGGAGAGAGGAAGGGAGGGAGGGAGGGAGGGAGAGAGAGGGAAGGAGGGAGACAAAGAGAGAGAGAGAGGGGGACAGAGAGAGAATGATTTATGTCCTGTGTGTATCTGAAGAGGTGACAGTGGTAAGGATCAGGCTGAGATGGGTGGCTTCATTGCCACTCAGGGCCATGGTGATGTCTGGGCCTGGGCTGCTGTTGGTCTCATGACTGGGTTCATGAGCCTGATGCACCCACAGCCTGTGTTGATGTCTGTAGTTTCTGATAGCACCAAAGACCAAGAGGATAGGGTTGTATACTGAGTTAGCCCTGTCCCCTCACTGACTGTAACACTAGGGAGAACTGATCCTGTGCCTCAATAGCTGAAGCACTTCACCTGGGCAGCGCAGTAGAGCTGGTCTTGTGTGCCTGAGAATGGGAGAGCAGGTCTTGCCTGCTGTGTGATGAGTGAAAGATGCTTCCTGTGCATCAGGTGGGGGACCTGACTCAACCCCTCACCAGCTGTAGCACACAGGAGAGCAGGCCCTGTACCTCCCCGGGGCAGCACATCAATGCTAACTCTCTTGGAGGTGTAGGTGAGACGGCCTCTAAGTTGTGAGCATGGGAGATCTGGCACTGCTCCGCATCTGCATCCATATGGTGTTTAAGTGTGTATGTGGGTGCCCTCCTTTTTTCCTTCCTACCTGTGGCAGGTGCAAGAGCTGTCCCTGTCCTTCACCAGCTATAGCATTCAGGAGAGTGGCCCCTACACCTCACCTGGGCAACACAGTAGAGCTTACCCTGAGGTGTAGGTTTGGGAGAGCCAAACCCTGAGAGCATGAAAGCAAGTGAACCACTCACCCCTTGTTCACTGCTGCAAGGGGTGAACTAGCCAGGGCAATGCAAGAGAGCTTACTCTGGCGGTGAGGAAGAAAAGAGCTGGTGGGCTGACCAATCCTGCAACTACCCATACCTAGAACCAGGGTTATGTGATTGGCCATCCCTATATCCCACCACTCATCTATGCTCTGCTGGAGCACATGAAGGGGCCAGTCCTATAGACCCAAAGCTGCAGGATCTCCATGATACAGGGCAACAACAGGATATCTAAGAGGAGACCCAGCATTGATAATGTAACAGAAACTAGAGACCTCAAGTCAGACCAATAGCTGTACAATGAACACTTGCAAATAAAGATATATGAACAGAAGGGTTTACTGTGTGATTTACTGTGTCACACTGCAGCTTCCATGATGAGACTGATTTTTTCTTTTGTTTTTTCTCTTAAATTTTATTTTTTTTTTTTTTGAGGTATTTGCAAGGGCATAGGGCAGATGCAAAGGGATAGGGAAATGAATGGGAATATAATTCATGATGTAAAATACACAGAGAATAAATAAAAAAGTTAAAAATAAATAAAGGAGGAGCATGTCAATTCTGCATCTGAAAGCTGTAGTAGTTAAATTGAATATCTCACTGGAAGTTCTCAGTGTGCTAGATACGACATAAGAAGCTTTAGGACAGACTAATAAGACTTATCTAATTTGCAGACTAAATAGCAAGTGTCTGAAGAAAATCTTTAGGAGTCTAAGAGACAATTTCCAGGTCTATACCCTACACATCACAAAATTATTGTGTTATTAGTACTTCCAAACCAAAATGTATAGTGTTAGTACTTTTTAACATAGAAAGGGTAAATAAGAAGTAGTTAACTTAAGCCCAACTACATAAGTTACATTAAATATAAATACATTAAATATTCCCATTAAAAAGGCAGAGATTATTAGAGTGATCTAAAAATCAAGATCTAAAAATATTGTATCACAAGAGGTACAATTTACACAGAGAAAATACAGACTTTAAGTACAAGGTGGGGCAAGACATACCATGTAAATACATGCATAAGAATCAAGGAAATTATTTTAATATGACAAAATGTCAAGGCCAGGATGATGACAGAGGTAAAAAGAAAAGCTGAGTAGGACATGGTAAGTCAGTGAGAAGTAGGGCTGACCATAAGGAACTTGAATGCACTACTCTCTGGAATCTCAACATTCATAAAGAAAAAATTAGAACAAAAGAAAAGCTCAGAAACCCTAGCAAGCCCGAGCAAGAGATTTCAAGTTTAATTAAGTGTGCCTTTCTGTGTCAGCAAACATGGAAATAGCTGTTAATGCTCTGTGTTGTCAGGGTAGGGTTGTCAGGCCTTTTCTGACAATATAAAGATAGTGACTGAGAAACAGGCTTTAGTCTAATTTCAACACATTTTTAGTAACAATGTTTGTACAGCCTGTTTGGTTTATTTTGATGTGAGGTAGGTTTAGGATAATATTATGCTGTCTTTTAAATTACTCGAGTGATTTGTGAATTGTAAAAATACCAACATTGACCTTAAATCTTTCTTTGGACAGCCAATGATTCTCCCAACTGTTTAGTTTGACCCGTTTCCGGGTGACTTTTCAGTTGGTTACTGACTTCTGCTTCTCTGATTAGAAAGAGTTCCATGTGCTTCAGACTAGAGATGCAGGCAGTGTCTGCTCTCTGTGTCCCAGTGGGACACCATCCCATTTAGCGTGAAGGTGGCCTTAAGGATGCCTTGGGGGAGGGGCATTTTTTCTCAAAACAGAGCTTTGAATTTTGTCAGGCACTTGGACAGAGCGGGAGGGCACTTGGCGCCAGGAGGAAAAAGGCTTTGAGAGGGGAGGAGAGAGGACATTGCAGATGGATTGGGCTGACTTCACAGTTTCCCCAGTGTTGGCTCTGGTGTAGAATATGAATGAGGCTGCTGGTGATTGGTACACATTTTCGTGGATCATTCTTCCCTTGTCTTGCTTCTCTGTTAAATGAAATCAAGAGTATATCTACTTCTTTGTTATTAAATACACATAGTAGCTGCCTCATGCTAAGTGGGAGTCTAAATTTCAGGATGATGCAGAGGAAAGCATTTCAACTCAGGAGCACCGCCAAGGGTGGCTTTACATATAACAGTAACAGGTAAGATTTGGAGGCCACAAATTCACTTGAGTATTTCAGTAGAAGAAATACTGATATTCCTTATAGGATTTGGGTTATTCCTAGTTAAATCTTTATTCTTTTCTTATTTAATTATAGTAGTTGCATCGTCAGCTGAGTACATGGATCTAGCACATTTTAAATGGCTTATAACATATATTCAAAAACAAAAAAGTAGCTCAGAGTCTTTGTATTTTCTTGCCCAGAGGACACATAACAAACCTGTGTCTGTTTGTTCTTTTTCAGCACGGTAATATAATGGACTAATCTTTCTCCTAAGGGCTGACATTTGCGGGACTATTACCAAACTGGGAACTGAAAATGATCTGGCTTACCGAGTTTCTCTTTTTAAATGAAGGAAATGTCTCATAGTTTAAAGCTACTGTGTGCTGTGATGAAAGCACATGACTAGCATTTATCTCCTAACAAGATCCACATGGCGATGCTCAGTTAAGATGCTTCAGGTAACATTACCTGTCATGTCTTCAGCCAGTGTGAAGTAGCAGCACTCATTCAGTCTGGGTCCTGAGGCTGAGGCAATTTTATTTTGCCCTTATCAGGTCCCATTGTTCTATATGTTTTATTTCAAGCTAGTATATTTTATGTATCTCCTAGTTTTATTTGACTCATGACATTGATATACTAGGGCAAATTAGGAGGCCTCACTAAGAATTCCTTTTCTAGGTAATTAGATACTTCCTCTGGTTCTTTGCCCAGAAAGGCCATGCTGAAGGTGAGATGAGCCCATGCAGAAATTACAAGAAGCAAACAAAATTATCCATAGGAAAATGCGAAGAGAACTTTAGAGTTTCTAATAATATGCTTCTTTTATCATTAGTATGTTTTTTATGGTTTCCATTTGAGGTGTATTTTATGTTTTTGTGTGATGAGAGAACTCTTTTATAGTATTCATGTACCTGGGTACATGTTTTGCTAGTAGCTGTACCTGATCATTACATTTCCCAATGCCTGTGAAACCTACAGAATGCCATTTTTTTATTGAAAATATGAAAAATAAAAGAACAAATATTAGTAAAATATTCATTTGGGTTATGTAAAGAATTTACCAGGGTTGAAATAATTTTTGGAATAAAATTGCAAGCTTTTAAAAAAATAAAATTTCTGTATCAAAACAGAAATGGGGGTGGTTGTCCCTGCGCTTCCTGGTCCTGCGCTTCTAAGGGGAGCTTGTGGCTTCTTGTTGAGTGAGACATGAGATAGCTGTGACAGGGTCTCACTCTGGCCCCAAACTCATGTGATCCACAAACCACCGTGTTCAAGTAAGGCATTGATCTGAGGCCATATGAGATCAAGGTTAAGTTCAGTCTGTACCTAGTTAGTTGGGAATTTGGGGTTGTTTTTGCTTTATCATAAACAAGTACTGAATTTTTCTGTTTACCTTTGTATATGTCTGGTGTGATAATAATGTTTTCATTGGTTTTGTCGGTATATTGAGCAACCTATGCATCTGGAAATGAATCTCACTTGGTCAAGGTGAATGATCCTCTTAATGTGTTCTTGAATTCTCTTGCTGTATTTTGTCTGAAGACTGTTGTATGTAACTTGATGAGGGACATTGGTCTGTAGATTTCATCCTTTGTCTGGGTTTGATGTCAGGGTAAACTGGACTCATAAAATAAGCTTGAACATGTTCCCTCTTGGTTTTTCTGAGAGTTTGAGTAAGATGCGTGTGTGTGACTTAGCTAGGTTTCTACTGCTGCAAAGAAACAGCTGGCCAAAAAGCAGCATGGGGAGGAAAGGGTGTATTTGATTTCCACTTCCATATCACTCTTCATCACTGAAGGAAGTCCGGACAGGAGCTTGAGCGTGATAGGAACCTGAAGTCAGGAGCTGGTGCAAAGAACATGGCAGATGCTACTTACTGGCTTGCTTCCCACGTCTCACTCAGCCAGCTCTCTTATAGAACTCAGAACTATCAGCTCAGGGAAGCACCACCCACCATGGCCTGGGCCCACTCCCATCAATCACATGTTAAGAAAATGCCTTGCAAGCTTGCCTACAGCACTATCTTAAGGAGGCATTTCCTTAACTAAGGCTCCCCCTCTCATATGACTTTAGCTTGTGTCAAGTTGACTGTCCAGTATAGTATGTTTTCTGTTTTGGTGGCATTCACCTGTGAAGGAAGCATCTGGTTCTGAGGTCTGCTTGAGATTGTCAGTGATTCTCTTCCTCCCTTTTCTCCATCCCTCCTTCCCTTCCTTCCTCTCTCTCTCTCCCTAACCCCCTCTATAACTCCTCCCTTCTGTCCTGTCTCCCTGACTCCTTTATTTCCTTCCTTACTATTGATCTGTCAAGTTACATACTTCATCAGGATTTGGGCTGGTTCTGTGTATGTTTCTAGAAATTTTTTTTTTGCCATTTAATTTGTGGTGTCTAATTCTCTATGAACAATCACATCTTTTTTAAAAAATGTACCTAATATAAAATTTCAACTCAGTTTTGTTTTTGTTTACTTCTTTTTATTTTTTTTTATTTTTGCTTTTATGTCTTTCCTTATAATGGTTTGATCTTGGTTTGTACTTTTGCTATTATTTACTTAAAATAAAGTAATTTACCTAAGGAAACCTATCTCTTGCACCAATACAAGTAGGCATTTAAGCTAAGCAAAATAAGCCAGTCTTGGAAGAACAAGGCCTACATAATTCCTAATGATAGGCAGAATCTAACATCACCAAACTCATGGAGACAGAGAATCAAGTTCCAGGATTGGGGTAGGTGGAAATGCTGTCCATGAGTATGAAGTTTTAGGGATGCAAGATGTGAAAGTTCTAGAAATCTGACTTCCATTATTGTGCAACCTATTGGTAACAGCACTCACTGTATTACATAGCTAAGTATTAAACCAGAATTAAAGTTTTCTCAAAATAGTAGACATCATGGTGCGTGTTCTTATTGTAGGATAAGTTTATTCCCATGATGCCACGTGAGTGTGGGCCTGAGATGACACCAGACTAAGACCTTAGATTGGTTGTTTTAAATTGCACCGTATATGTATTTAAGTTAGGAGAATTCAAGTAAGCTGGAGAGAAGGAAGAATAAAATGACGTGGTATAAATGGTCCTTTCCACATATGCATCAGAGAACACACACTCCACAGTAGACTTTGTGACAAATAAATTACATTTCAATGAAGTTATTTAAAAACAAAAGAAAGGACAATGAGGTGGCTTGGTAAGTAAAGGTACGTGTTACCATGCCTGATGAGCAGAGTTCAATCCAAGGAACTCCGTGATTGGAGGAGAGTCCAGTTCCTGCATGCCGTAGTATACATGGACATACACACACACACACACACACACACACACACACACACACACACACACACACACACGAATAGATAAATCTCAAGATATTTTAAAGACAGAAAATAAAAACACAGAGGAAAGATTTTGAATTTGGGATGCTCATGTTATGTTAGCACCTTAGTTTTAGTTGTCATACTTGGTTGAATTTAATTCATTGTATGCTCTGTAATATTTGTAGGAAGTTGGTCTTTGATGTAGATTTGAAGTAGAGTGCAAGGCCCTGGCCTTGTAGCATTGCATGGAGATACTTATACTTATTCATAGTACTGCATCTTATGTCCCATATATGCTTATCAATCTACTGTGCCTTTGAGCTTGCTTCTAGCTATTTTCTTGTCTTCTTTCCATAAGTATCATTTATAAAGTAGTTATGAAATATATCAAAGCAGACTCTTGAACTCTGTCCTCCCCTTTTGGTCCAGTGAATATTATATGTATTATTCCTAAATCTAGTGTCCTGAGAGCAGAATTTGAAGATCCAGCTTTCTAGTGATAAAACAAGCCCTGCTCTGCAGGGTATTCTGGTTTCTGTGGTGTAAGGCTTCCCATTGTGGCTAAATTCAAGCTGTTAATGTTATACCACTAATTCAGACATAGGAAAAGATATGTGTGCTTGGCTTTCAATGGCCAGGATGGGCCAGCTACATTGTACTGTGGAGCTGTTTCACAGAATTATGGAAATTTACTGGGGGCAAAGTATAGGTCTTATAATAAGCCTCTGAACTTGTAATCCTTACTGGTTTTATTTTTCTGGCCCTTTCTCTTTACCTAAGAGTTTTTCAAGTCTCTTCTCATGTATTTTCCAGCATGTAAGCACTTAGAGCTCAGAGATATCAGAGGAACCATAAAACAGTGTGACTCTATTCACTGATGTACTCCACACAATAATTGGCTGGCTACACATTGTAATTAAATAAAAGTTTAAATACCTTGAGTCCTTAGGGAGCACCATGTAGAAGTATTAATGTATTTGCTTTTCACAGAATGCATGATAGGATGAATATTAAGTGTTTTGCAAGTTTACTATGAAGTTATTTGGAGGGTTTTTCTAGTCTTGTCATCATTAATTGCCTACTGCTATTGCTAGAAACATCTGGGGAATATTAAATTTTTCCATTTATAGTTATGCTTTAATGAATGACATATGCCCAATTTAGTTTATTACAGCTAGGCATGCATATTTAAAGCCAATAAAACAAGTGATTGCATGAATGTCTTTGGAGGATGGAGTTTAATCGTTTATTTACGTAGATTTGATATTTTGTTCATGGGAATTTGAGGAATGTTTATTGCTGTCATTGTACACATTTAAAAACTTCACGTACTCAGTCTCTTATGCTGGTACCTGGCCCTCAGTGTGATGCCTGTAGAATCTGTCTCTATTGCGCGACCTAACAAGCCCTGAAATATCTGCCACTGTGTTCTGGGTTCTGTGCAAATTTGAAGAAGTTTTCTAAATATTTGATATAATAGAAAAGTTAGGAATATTACACTAGGTTTTATGAAAGTTCAAGTTGCTTCATTATGGGAAATGGAAAGAAACTGAATGTACTATTTGCAAGTTGTTAAAAATATATACAGCCAACTTGAATTATATTTAATTATGGGATCAAATGTGACATGTGTAGAGATTCCATATGAACAGAACAAACTAATGAAGGGACTGACACTGTCACCAACTGCTTCAATCCCAGTTGTAAGTATTCCTGGCACTCCACATGGTTGAGCCAACATGGCTGTGGTGAGATGTACCTCGTACAGAGGCACGCCTCTGGGTGTAGCTGTGTAAACCCGTGTGGCACTGAGCACTGCATACAGAAGCACCTCCCTGGACGCATATGGAGGCACGCCCTAAATGTGAATATGTAAACCCGTGCACACCCCTTCTCTTAAAAAGAGATGTCACGTTTTGGTTCCTCTCTTCTTATCTCCTTCTGTCTTGCCTCTGTTTCTGTACCTGTCTGAGAATTCTCTTAAATAAATCCTTGTGTGGCCCTGGTAGAGAGCAAGTATGTGTGTCTCTTTTCATGCGCAAAACCAACACCAGTCCTGCAGCCAGTGTGCAAACTATGCATCATTTTAATAAAAATAACACATTTATTTTAGTTAATATCTCTACATGCAAATTAAAAAAAAAACAGTTGTAAAGGGAACAAGAATGCCCTGCATTTTTCAATGCCTGTTCAGCAGTTACGAAAGTTTGAAAGTATCAGATGGAGATACTTTCCCTCCAGTTACTTTTCTGTATCCTATGAAGAAGCCTGTGCTTAACCCTTCCTTGTGTATAATAAAATGTATAAAGCTCCTCTCCACCTAGGGCTAGCATTCATTGCTAAGGCCAGCTAGCTACCACATTATTATTTAGTAGTAAATAAGATGTTCAACTCATTGCCAAGATCTTCTGTAATAGAGAGTAATAGCTACCAGGGTACTCTTGCCTTAGTATCTTACATATTACAGTGGTGTATAACCATCGTGACTAAACAAAGTACACCACCAACAGCTTGATGTACAGAAAGGAAAGGCCCTTATTACAAGCTAGTCATTGTGTGCCAATTATATATATGTATATATAATATGTATATATATATTACAAGCCAGTTATCATATGTCAATATTATATGTATATATACATATAATGACATGATTATATATCATAATGCATATGATATATTGATATATATAATGACAAACTGGTCATTATATGCCAATATTAGATAGATAGATAGATAGATAGATAGATAGATAGATAGATACTAAGAAGCCAGTTAACATATGCTATAATACTGATACTTAGAATTTGTAAGTAAACAGTTTGAACTCCCAATTACAGCAAACTTTCCAATACCCCTGTGAAAATGTTGTAGGTCTAGAGAATATAAATAACCATGCCAAGGTCACTTGGCCATGTAAAGAGGCAGAGATAGAGGCTACTTAGGTCCCACTCCAGTTGTATACTCTATAGACGATGTTGAAATCCCACCAGGCACATACATAATGCCAAGTTAATGACAGGTGACGTAGAAGGATGTTTGAAGAGTTGCACAAAGACCACTGACAAGAGTAGTTAGGTCAAATGTTACTGTGCTGTCAGTATATTAGAAATGTCACTGAAGCTGTTGCTAGAGATCAGTGTCAAACATTAAATAAAGGCTCATCGAAGCTCTAAAGAAGTACCTCTTTGTTCCCTGATGACTGGCTAGAGCAGAACAAAATGGCTAGTGTGTTTTCTTCCTCTTGGTACTTCAAGCCTGTTTTCTATCCCAGGATCTGCCTGATGGGTGGGCTGTTTAGTGCTCTGCTTATGGATTTCCTAAAGAGCTCTTGATATCAGCCGTAAATCATCCACTCAGTGTTCTGGCAGTGTGGCCATACTGTTTAGCTGTGTATATGAATACATACACATGTGGGGAGGTGTGTCTGTCTTTGTATATGCTACCCAGAAGTCAACCTTGGGTGTCATTTCTCAGACACCATCTATCTTATCTTTTGAGAGAATTCTTTTCTTCTTTAAAAACCTGCTCAAAATTTATATAATAGGTTATTAAACTCACAAAATAGTTTATACTTCTTTCATGATTCTTACAATCACTTGCTTTGGCCTTTTTAATTTCTATACATTAACTAGACTCCTATTGTCTTAAAAGACATCATTAATCCTTATTGGTAGAAATCCAGCATTTTGTCTAGCCAGACAAACCTGTAACTCATGTGGCTAATTTCAGACACCTCCTGACACTTTCTCTGCCACTCCCTGGAAAGGAGCAGCAGAGAACTCTAGTCAAAGCTGTTTGTCTTATACTCCTATCATTGCTATTCTTGCTATCTTCTTGTTGACCCTGGAGGATAAACTGAGGACCTGACAGTTCTGTCATCATGAAATTTCTTAATTCCTTAATTTATTTCTGGCCTGTTCTTTAGCCTTTAGCTAGTAGTAGCCATACTTTTTCTTTAACTGTGTTCCTCTATCAATAACATTTCTTTTCAAGGATTTTATCAGGTTTTATTTGTTTTTATTTTTGTTTGCTTGTGATACTTGTAAAATTATGTCTTATTTTGTTCTTCTAAACTGATGGATAAAGCTAAATGCACTAGAATTTCTGAACATGTATATGTTTATTTTTATTTTGCAAATGATCTATATTTAAACTAATATTCTAACATATACTATTTATAAATTTGATATTGAAACTTAAAATTTTTAGTATTATGTTTCTAACTATAAGGAAATATATAAGCATATATACATACAAACATACACATATACACACACATATATATATATAAGATTTTTTAAAGTGTTTATCTTCTTAATTGTATACTATAAAATAATCCACAATCTAAACTTCAATTTATTTTTCTGAAAGACTATCTAGAAATTCTGTTAACTTTGTATATTAGCTACTTTTTAATTGCTGAACAAACACCATGACCAAGGCAACTTATAGAAGAAAGTGTTCAATGGGGCTTAAGTAGGTGAGGCCTTGACCATCATCATGGGGATCACAGCAGCAAAGAATGAGGCAAGTTTCTTGGACAACAGCTGTAAGCTTACATCCTTATGCACAGGTAGGAGTCACAGAGAGCTAACTTGGAGTAACAAGTACTTTTGAAACCTCAAATTCTACCCCCAGTGACACACCTTCTCTAACAAGGCCACACCTCCTGATCCTTCCCAAGCAGTTCTACCAACCAGGGACTAGGTCTTGAACACTAGTCTATTGGGCTCTTCTCATTCAAATCACCATGCTTTAACAATAATAAAAGAAGTGTACTACATGATTATAAAATTAGTTTAAAGATTAATTTTTTTAAAACTTAAAAGAAGCCACATTGTAAAAAAATGATTAGTTGGATTAATGTATGGAATCAAGTGAGAAATAAACTTCAAAAATCCAGTTATTATTTAAAAATGAAAATTTCTTGATATGTTATGGCTATTGTAATCATGAACTAATAGTATCTGTGGGTCTGCCCAGACCTATGCAAGATCATGCCATCCACAAGTTTGACATAGAAATAGACAGGGTTGGTTTTCCAGGCTCTGCCCCATGATAGAGGAGCTGTTGTCAATAGACAGAACCATTCTTTGTGAGAGTTTAATTAGTGTAGGTTTCCCATGTATATATGAGTAAGCAGTACTAATTGGACTTATTAGGTTATTTTAAAGCATGAAATAGGGAGGGGGTTGTTGAATAGAACATGGAAGGATCTAGAATGAGGAAATGGGGTTGGATATGATCATATTCAATTGTACAAAGTATGGAACTTTAAAAAATAAAGAAAATGAAAAATGTAGGGAAGAAAAAAATCAACTCATCTTTATCAAATAATTTGCCTTTCAAAATGGAGGAGGAGTGGATGTAGGAGAGAGGGTGGTGGGGTATTGGAAGGAGTCAAGGGATGGATGTTTGAATACAAAAAAAGAAAAAAGAAAAGAAAAGAAAATTGACACTGCTGAGCTCCAAATGACTGCATATTCAAATAATTCCCAAAGAACTTGAAGTCAAATCATTATTCTCTGTGTAACTTCAGTTCATAGATTAGTACAGTTTTTAAAAAGATATATGTTTTATTCCTATTTTCCTAATTTATATTAAGTCTGGGAACTAATTGTAACCATTGAGATTCAAAGGGAATAAAATACATATTTCTAAGATTCGGTATTCTAATCATTGCCTTAGTAGAGCATGAATTTTAATAAAATTTAAATAGAAGTAGTATATATCATGGGAAGAATGTTTTTTCCTAAAAGTAGCATTGTCTCATTCAGGAAATACTTAGATACTGTGCGTCTGGAAAACCTGAGAACCCTGGAAAATGAGTGACGTACATTTTAAATTCAAGATTTATTTATTGCTATTGCTTTCTTGCTCAGTTCTAGGATTGAACCTAGGGCTACCTGCCCATGTTAGCTAAGTGTTCTACCATGGCCTAAATCCCCAGCCCTGCTAATAAATTATTCTGGTACATAATCTGCTACTATGATGTATATTACACATTATTTATAGTAAGCTTTATTATAATACATATTTTAAAATATACTTCTTAGTATTATATGTGATGTAATGTTCTAACCTAATATTCATTAATGTATCCATAATTTTATGTGAAAATAAAGATGAGGTACTAAATAAAGTGCTTTCATCAGAAAAAAAAGATTTCCTAAGTCATTAGAAAATTGGTAGGAATATTGGTTTGTAAAAATAATTTTAATGATGTAGTAACCACCAACATTTATGTAGCACTTACTGCATGCTAGGCATTGTTCTAAACAGCTTACATATGTTAACTTCATACCTAATTAAGCAAGTAGTGTTGCTTTACATATTTTATATGTAAGTTTCCTGAAACACATAATTACCATACAGTTTCTCCAAGACATTTTATAGAAAAAGAGAAATTTAAACCTAGGATGTTGGCCTTAGAATCTTGTCACTGATGAGTTCTGTGCATCTCCCTCATTTCTGTTTCACTATGACTGATCTAATGGGGAAGGATTTTTCTGTGAACACACAGCACAATGGAAAAAAAAAAAACAGAAGCAGACTACAGAGTTTGGATATTCACTTACCAAATAATGACTGAGTGGTGGTATTCAAAATCAGCAAGACCAAATCATTTCTTTTAAGAAACAGCATAGCAAGGAAATAAACTATGGTAGAAATTGTATTTAAAAGATGCTATAACAGGATATCTCTGATTTTGCTGTGGTAGCACATGATCCTGAATCTCATCTTGATCTAAATGCCATGCAAACTAGATGGTGCTGAGTGAGAATGTCCATGATGCTCCTCTGCAGTGGAAGCTGTTATCAGGCTATAGCCATCATTGCCTCAGCATTGTTGTGAAAGCAAAAGGAGAAAGAAATATAGAAGCCACCCATCTTCTGCTCTTTGCTTCACCTAGATAGGAGGGCATTGTAGTTCTGCTCAGATTCTGTTGATTAACTATTGCAGCTGCAAAGGGATTGACAATGTAGAGAGCGTATTAGAGGAGCTATGGTGCCTTGAACAAGGGCATGCACAGTCAGTTGAAGCAGAATGAGAGTTGGGAGAGCATTATTTCAGATCCTACAAGAAACTGACTTAAGATGAAAGAAGTTTTGATGGTTCTTCTGTAATACAGACTTTACATAATATACTCATGAGGTTCTAGGTACCAGCAGGAATAAGCTTCAGTACCATGGAGAGTTACTATCATTAAATTGCCTTGATGGAATATAAATTCTAATATCTTTTCAGAAGTGATTTATCCCATAAATATGTCATGTACTTAAAGTAGAATTTTGTGGGTAAAATAATTTGGAACACATAATCAGTGAGTGAAAACAGTTACCTATAGTGTGAAGATCCAAAAGCAGTCCTGAAGGAAAGCCTCCTAGTGATGATTTATGGTCTCATATGTGTAATGAGTGATAAAAAAGGGCTTAGCCACACCTAGAGAAGAAGGAAAATTTGAGGCCAGGGATGGGACAACTTTGTCAAATTACATGTATTTTAGGCTTCTCAAAATGTGTACTTTTTCTTTCTATGGTCTTCTTCAAAAAACAAAACAAAACAAAACAAAACAAAACAAAACAAAAAAACCTATCCTGAATCTTCGCTCAGTTTAGAGGTTGCAAAAAATCCAATAGATTCCAGATTTAATGTTGCTGATCTCTTGTGCAAGCAGAGAGAACAGGAAATAAGGCAGTCATGGGGAGGGTGGGAAAGAAAGAAAAGCAGCTGTACAAAACCTTGAAGGACTTGCTGACTGATTAACTGGGTAGATGGGTAGAGGCAATAGTTAATATGGATGATGACCTTTAACATAAGGTACGTACAGTAAGTACCAAGTTTAGCCTTATTCTTCCTTCCTTTCTAGGGTGGAAATATGTAGCCTGTCAGATTCCTGGCATGAGAATTGGGTAGTGAACTGTGCAGTGTGAGGAAGACATGGCAGGAGGGGTCAACAGTCTCTAAGCATAACAATAGGAGACCCTCATTCTGGTAGAGGTTCTGCCACTTCAGGTCTGGGAATCTAGTGGTGTTGGTTTTACACTGAGCTTTCCCCATTGTTTGTTGCATCATTTTGTGCTCTCCTGTATCTTATTTACATTTATCTGGAGTAGATGTTCCCTGATTATAGAATTCCTTCAATTAAATTGAGGTCTGTGGTTCATGAATTAGAATGTCAGTAGAGTGTACCCAGGGCTTTGTTTAGATAATATGTTTTATACAAAATTAGGAACACCCTGAAAAGAATATTTTTAAAAGCTTTTTGATGACTTCTTGGTCTTTTGGCTAAGATGAAGTGTAAAAAGCTTCTTGGGGGATTGTACTTATACAGAGGACAAGGGAGTGTGAGTAACACAGCACTTCACAAGCATTGCCACGGCAACATGCTGGTCACAACAGGGGAAAAGGAGTCGCTGTGCCTTGGAGATGTTGGACATTTAAAGATGGAGTGGCCTGGGGTTATTTGTTTCAAGAAAGATAAAATGTTTGACAAAACAGTTTGTTGTAGAGCTGTTCCTAAATGGCAGAAGTTACAGGTTATTTAGAATTAGCTTTGCTAAGAACACTTTTAGGTCAGCCAGTCTGAAGGCATAGTTAAGATAACGAAATCCTACTTCCACATGCACAGCCCTTCTGGATCCAACAACAATTACATTGTCTCTTATTTGCCATGTTGACTCAAAATTCATGCTTAGTTTGAGTGATCTGCAGGTTATTTAAAGGGGAGTTTTATATAAGTCTAATAGAGACAGAGAAAAACTGAAATACAGTTTTCAGTTCTGTAAATAAAGTTTCAACCTTTTTTGAACTTTACATGCACCTTGGCATATAAAGATGAGAATTGTTTCATGTAATTATTACTATATTTCATTGAATATATGTAATATCATTCCACCACAAAGTGACAGAGCAAAAGTCAATCAAACAATGGACTGGTGTGAAAAGCTCATCACTCTGAGCTCCTAGAAAATGGGAACAAGGGTAATATTTTTTAGGGTTGCTAATGAACAGATGAGCTAGTCTTTGTAAAAAAAATAAAATGCAAGAACTTTGCATCATTAAGTATTAAGGAAATATTAGCTGTTACTGTTTTTTCCTATCTCATTCTTTTCTGTTTTTTAAATTAGGAAGTGCAGATGAAGATGTCAGATAGCAAGTTTTTATTGTTGTATGCTTCCCCATGGATCAAATGGACATTCCTTTATTAGTGAAGAGGGTAGACTTGAGAGAGCTGAAGGAGGCTCCTTGGACTGTGCTGCACCACAGGGCAGCAGTCTCAGGTTTGGTGCTCTGTTTTAAAGAAAGCCTTTTGGGATCTTTTCAACCTTCAATCTGGCTTGGGTTTATAACTCAGATAACTTTCTCTTTTTTTATTTCTTTGGCCTATATTATACATTTTACCTAGGTAAACTGCAACTTCTTAACTAGTGTCTATGTTGTAAATCCAATATAAATGAGGTCAGAGGATTAAGTTGAACTAAGAAGTTTCTGGCCCCGACTTTCCAGCCTAGCTCCGAGGTTCAGATCCACTCACAGCCCCACTGTGGCTTAACCCCAAATAATCACTCAGAAACGTACATTAACTTCATACAAATCAGCCTATGGCTCAGGCATATAACGTGATAAGTCTTAACTCTTAAACTAACCCAGGATGAGCCAAGTGGCTTAGTACCTGTTCTCAGAGCAGCATACTGACCTCTTTCCTCTGTGCCTGCTGGTGTCTTTCCTGACTCTTCCTCTTCCCAGAGTTTTCTTACTCTGGTAGCCCCACCCACACTTCCTGTCTGCCTTCTGGCCAATCAGCATTTTATTAAACCAGTAGGAGGGACAAATATTTAAAATTTACTAGAACATAATCCGATAGCATTAAGTTGGTACCAGTTAGTAAGATTAGGTATTATTCTGGATAAGTAGCTAGTGTGATGTGATTAGAGTAGTGCCTACTGGGCAGGAAGCATATCCTAGCTATCCACCAGTATGCAGGTGGTTAGAAAAGAACCTAATTGTATGGCGATGAACATGTTAACAATGCTGAGGGGTGTACACTGGTATTAGAAAAGAATTAGCAGACACCTACATTGGTCCAGCAGATCAGTGTCAGTAAGACAGTGCAAGCTCCACCAGCTCTTTGAAAAAGATGCTGATCTGCAAACTCAGTAGCTGTAGACATCTAATATAACTGGTTGACTTTGCTCCATGGGGGAGCAACTGTGACTTAAAGCTCTCAAAGAAATGGCATCTGTTCCAGAATGAGGCACTACCATATAAGCATACAGGAAGGACCAATAGATAATGCGAGATAGAAGCCAGACCCCTATTCAGATGTCCTTTTCTAGCTCTGCTGTTCTTGACCAGTCACTTACATTCCTGAGTCTCTAAGATTGAAATTATAATAATAGGCAGCATACATAGCACTGTGGGCCAACCAGTCATTTCATTTGTACAGCCCTCCTGGTGTTCTCCTCCCCATTTTCTTGATGAAGAATAAAGAAACTGAATCACCCTCCCACAAATTCCTGGTTCTGTGATAGCGGAGCTAAGTCTACACAGGAGCAGTTGTTTCCAGGGTCTGTATACTCAGCTTGACCTTTTCCCTACTGTCCCTCCAGTAAAACTAAGGTTTTATGTGCCAAAAGACACAGAAAAGACAGTAACTAGTAGTCCTGGGAGGATCAGACTTGATGACCCTGATGAATGAGGAAAGGACCAAATTCATTTAGAACAGGCTCTATTTACATAGTCAATGAAAGGTATGGAAGCAGTGTACACCCCTCAGCATTGTTAACGTGCTCATCACGATACAATTCCAGAATGATTTTATGATCTATGTCTTTTTGTTTCTTGGCTGAAATATGAAAACAAAAATCTTCTGTGCGTTAGCAAATGAACACAGTGCCTGCCCATGAGTCTGAGGTATTCGCTCCTCTTCCAACCTACTGCTTCACAGATAAATGCCAGCAAGGGTATTTGGGGGAAGCTCTTGGATTACTTCCTAGTGTATAAAATTCTGTCTTGTTTTGTTGAAGTGTTTTGTATATCTAACCAGCAAAGATTGCAAATAAGCCAAAAGCTATAGGCAACCAGTGTTGATTTTGAGTTAGTAGGTTATTGAATGACTGCAAGGAACTCCATGATTCATTTTCTCCTTTTCTTCAAAGAGCAGGACTAACTTCCAAGACTACACTATTTCACTAACCAATGAAACCTTTTACAGAATGGGCAAGGATGAAAACAAAGGGGAACTATAAAGAATCAACTTACATATTCAGACATTCTAGTCTTACACTTCTTAGGTAGTTGTAAGACAATAACATTATTAAACTTTCTGACAAAACATCTACCAAGTGTTCTAAACGTCTAGAAATAGCAAAATAATATCATCAGCATCTTATCAATTTTATTGGCAGTTACATTTTTCATATATGATTCTGAAGCTTTAATGTATTTGCCTTTTGCTTCACGATGCCCATGCATAGAAGTTTTCATCTGAAATGTATGAAAAACAAACCATGGCAACGAAACAGACTTAAATAACCAAAATTTTTAATCCATGGAGCCTAACAACAATTTGATTTTCTTACAGGATTGTTATTTTGGGTACTAAAATCTTCAATGTGACTTTTGGAAGCAAACAAGCTATATATTATGAAACTATACACATTTTACTTTTGACATAGAACTCTTTCTTACAGTTTTGAAAACCCCACAGTATGCACATGAAAAGAGAAAAGTATTCCTCAGGGGAAAATGGGTTCATACAAGGTTTAGTCACAAACTTAAAATAACTGAAGACATGTCAGGAAAAATGACATTCTGGAAGGCACAGAAATGTGTGTCACTGTCTTAAAAAGGGATCATGGAGGCAAGTTAGGAATAATTAAAGACATCATGAGATGAGCCTTTCAAGTGTGTGATGGATAAAGGAAACTGTTATGGGTTACTTTCCTACCACAACTTCCATAAAAAGATAAATATTAGATAATAATAAACTATTAGTCTGGTTTGCCTGACAATGAACTGAAACACCCATACTCCATAAAAAGAATGGGAATGTTAAAGCTCTACTGATGGTTGATATAGGAATTGTAAGTAGTCTGTGAATATTCTTTTTTAGATATGTGTATGTATAAAACATCTAAAAGTTAAGGATTTTAATGTCATGGAGAATCAAGACAGTTACCTTATCTTGTAGAACTTCAGAATTTGTGTTTATCACGAGCCCCACACATTTACTTTTGCTAAAAGCCAAGTTCTCTTCAAAGTATTTACTCAATGGAATAAATTCTATGTGAAATGTTTTGTATGGCAGTTTCCACATAACTGCAACAATAAATGTAAAATCCACTTATTAAATATATAACACACATGTGTGCTTTATTTTTTCCCATTTCTTTAAGAAGCACTGCATAATTAGACTCTTTTATTTTAGATCTTTTCCCTTTCCAAGAATAATTAAAAACTCAACATGCCATGTCTTCCTGAATGCAGCAAGGGAAAAGACTGTAAAATTTATTATCATATTCAGATTTCAGTTATCTCAAGAATAAGATACCCACTCACATACATAAATCCTATGTCTGTTGTGACAAAGAGGCATTTAGGAGACCATGGTAGATTCAGTGAACTGTGTTTTGTGGGGCAATAGAAGCCATTCTGACTGCTGGCATCCCCCAGTGGAAGCCATTCTGACTGTTGGCATTCCTCAATAGAAGCCATTCTGACTGCTGGCATTCCTTAATAGAAGCCATTCTGATTCCTGGCATTCCCTTTTTGTCATTTTCTAGTGCACTGTGATTATTAGGCCTGCATTTGTGCAAAGTCCTCTAATCTTTCTGTTCATTTGAATTGTGCTGAGAATAATCTGGAGCCAAAGGAGGTCTTAGTGCTGAGGACCAGCATTTCACAGATGACAGGATGAAGTCTGGCAGGGTAACACCTGACAATGGCTACACATCTGTATGTGCAAACCTGAGGGGACTATTTCCTATCCTTAATGCTTATGTAAGAAAGGGAAATTGTAGCTTTCCTTTCATGACTCAACACTGCTGTTTCTGACTGTAGCAAATGCTGGGTTGGACTCCAGGCTCCTATTCTTACTGCCTTATGGCTATGAACAATTTTTTTCAGTATCCTAACACTGGTAAAATAATGTGTCAGCATCATGGTCCCAGGTCATAGGAAGTTTTCCTGCTGACATTCATTTTACTATTTTATTTGAACATATAAATTATATTGATAGTTTGAATTTGAATTCTATCAGTATCATCCAGTTAGCACATACTTATTTTCTAGCTGGTTTAGTTATAATATTAGTTTATTAGACCTTTGTCATTCATCTCAGGTCATTTCAGGGTGAAGTCTGTCAATTTCATACAGCTTAGCACAATGTTTGGTGCAAAATAGCATTTCTGTGAATATTAGGTTTTCCTCTCCAATTTCTATTTAAATATATGTATTTCTAATGGTTGTATCTCTGTGCAGTGCTGAAGAGGTTTGTATGGGAGGAATCCTGGAATTTGCTGGCCTGTCTCAAAGGAGATAGGCAGCCTTCCAGAGTGATGGTATCATCTTGCCTCTATACGCATCATGCATAACCCATCACATGCATCCACACACATACAGAGACACAACAGTCCAGCAAACGTGCATGGTTTAATTTTAGGAGCAGTGGACAAAGATTTAGGATATTTTACATTACTACAAGGGTCATTAGGTAAGACTCTGTTGGGTATTTTGTTTTTTTAACATAGATAAAAAGACTTTATTTTATAAATAAATCTTAAAAATGGTTTCTGACTCTTTCTGTCTCCATTCAGCTGTGTATCACCACATTGCTGAATTCTGTACATACAGCTATGTATCTTACTTTACATACATATGGTCATACATCTATATACACAGTTACCTCTATTTTTACATGTCAATACATGTATCTTTTACATTTATTTCTCTTCTATATCTCCTTTTATACAGTTTCATCTTCCTTGCCCCCACATGGTTACAAATGTCAATACAGTCATATTTATCTCAGATACATAGCTCTCTCACCATATAACATTTTGCACTGTTCTTATACACTCACTTACAGCTCTTTGCATAGTCTTTATACATAGAAACAACTCTGTTTTGAATTTATTTTTTTATTATGAATAAAATCCATGTAACTCCCTCTTCAAATCTATTTGGGGGTCAAATCTATTTGGTGTTCTGTAAGTTTCTTGTATCTTTATAGGCATCTCCTTCTTTAAGTTGGGAAAGTTTTCTTTTATGATTTTACTGAATACATTATCTGTGCCTTTGAGCTGGTATTCTTCTCCTTTTTCTATTCCTATTATTTTCATATTAGGTCTTTTCATGGTGTCCCAAATTTCCTAAATGTTTTATGCTATGGCTTTTTTGGTTTTAGTATTTTCTTTGACTGATGTATCTATTTCCTCTAATGAGTCTTCCACTCCAGAGATTCTCTCTTCCATCTCTTGGATTCTGTTGGTTATGCTTATCTCTGTAGTTTCAGCTCTTTTCTTCAGATTTTCTATTGCCGTCTTTGCCTCATTTTGTGCCTTTTTTAATGCTTCTATTTTAATTTTTAGTTCCTAGAATGCTTCTTTCATTTTTTGGTTTTCCTTTTCTTGGTTTTCTTTCAAAGATTTGTTCTTCTCTTCCAATTTTTTGTCTGCATTTTCTTCTACTTCTTTAAGGGAATTTTTATATGCTCTTTTAAGGTTTCTATAATCTTCATAAAGGTGGTTTTTTGCTGTTGTTTCCTTCTGTGAAACCATCTGCCCATGGCTTCAGTGGTTCACACTTAGTCAGCTCCTAGTCATTTGTGGCTAGAGGGCTTGTGTGTCTCCTGTCTGCTCTGAGCAAGGAGTCTACACGATCTCTGACTCCGCTCTGGACAGGGGTCTGAGTTATAAAGGAGTTAGTCTGTCTCTGATGACACAGTTCACCCTGGAGGTGCGGCCTGGTCATGGGAGGTCCCTTCTGTTAAGGGTCATTGAGCTAAAGCCTAGGGACTGTCTGCTAGCAAGAGTCTGAGATTAGAACCTTGGGTGTGACCCCGGCCCAGGAGAGAGATTCTCCAGGAGGGGCGGCCCAGGAGCTGGAATTTGCTCACCTCTGATTCCACTCTGGACACAGTCTTGAGTTTCCTGAGTTGGATATTTTTAAATTGCTTTTATCGACATTTTTATGATGCAAATAGTTTTAACCCTAAGCTCAGAATTCTAGAGTGTTGATATTAATAATAATGTTATAATTATGTTCACTAATGTATTTATAATAATATATAATTATAGCATTATAATTACTTAATAATACTTAATAATGTTAATAATATTTTTAATGCAAAGTTTTGGTTACAAATAATAATTGATAGGTGAGCTTTTAAAAATTCACACTGAACAGTAAGTTTGGAGAACTGCTGTCCTAGACAGCTAGATTGCAAGAACATCATTCTGCAGAGCCTTCACCTTGGACAGCTAGTACAGCCAGCTTACTAATTTCAGTTACACGGTATGTGATCTAGACACTGACTAAGAGCTTTGAGGAATGAAGGGATCCTTGACCATAAATTCTATTACCAAGGCTTTGAAGTCTTAGCCTGTTTCATTCATTTCCTTTCCCACATGATTATAGCTGGAAATCTTGTTTTACTTTGTGGCCAGACTGACTCTTGCAGATGTCTTTTCTGTACACTGGGTCCCTGCAGCATGCCTGACTGGAGGGGAGTGGCAATTCCTGAGTCATGGCTCATGGGTCTACTCTGGGACTCTCATCTCCCTGGGAGTCTCATATTCTCTCTAACCTTGTGGTTTCTGTGGCATGATGAATTTTATCTAAACTTGCAGCTTTAAAAATTGAAATGAGAAAAGAACATCATTTTTACTTTGCGAAACTAGGCTTTTTTTTCTATTTCTTTTATCAGTTGTAACCTATTCTGATAAGCTTTCTGCTGAGGAGATTTTGTTTCATTTGTTAAAGTAAAAACTGAATATGTTGTGTTTTCTATAGCCTTTAATTTTAAAGTTATTTGTGTATTTAAACAGGAAATGCGTCTTGAATGTCTGTAATGGTCAGATTCTGTGTTGTCTGCTTGGTACAAAGATTAAGCTAAGCCCTACTTGGGGCAGGAAGTCACACTACACGCTGTGATGTAAGAACAGGTGGATTGCTGTAATGTGTAGAGAAGGCAACTACCAAACACAGGGCTGAGGCAGTGTGTAGAGAGGGAAGTCTCTGAGAGTGAGGAAGGATGGTGTATTCCTAAGCCTGCCATGCTGACTTCTCTTCTGGTGTTAAACAACCTGGATCAGCCTTTCCCTTGAAGAGGACACGGGGTGGGTCTGTCTGAGATGAGAGCACAGAGCCTTCTGTGTGTGGTGCTGGCCCTCAGAGCTCCGACCCTTTGGACATTTTGGAGAGAATGACAGGCCAGACTGTGCTGATCTTAGGACTGGATGCTGATTGCTGCATTTCTCTGGAGTCTGATGGGAAAGTGAACAGGAGAGCGACAGATCATGTGAACCGTTCTGATACTCATTTTGGTAGAGTAAGGAGAGAGACAGGGCAGAGAAACCTGTACGGATCTATTGTGGAATCCTAGGAAAAAAACAATGAAACCTAAAACAATTCAGCAATGAGAATATCACACAACAAAATAAAACATGTGCGTGTCAAATCTGGAAGATGAATTAATAGAAAGAAATGTATATTGAGAAACCTTTTAAAGCATAGCCAAAGTAAATTAAATATTGTCTATGCACAATGTATCAGATGCTAGAAAAATATGGATTAGTAGATATGATTTTTTTTAAGGAATGGAATATATAGTGGAGGATAAGAAGCAGAACATTCCAGATGCCTTTTGGTATGTTAGGGTTAAGTAAAAGGCTCAGCAGAAGCCTGGAGAGAAACATCCTGGGTTTTCTTGGTGATTAAAAGAAACTCGTATATTGTACATCACAATGTAGGATTTTTGAGGTGACAGAGAACAGTTGGAGACTGTATTTTAATTAGAGGACATAGTTTGTGTTAACACAGTAGAGGGAATCACGGTATGAAAGAGAGAAACAGAGAGAGAGAGAGAGAGAGAGAGAGAGAGAGAGAGAGAGAGAGAGAGAGAGAGAGAGAGAAAGAGAGAGAGAGAGGTTTATCCTGAGTTTTGTCCTATGTGTCAGGCATCCAATAGGGATTGTTACCTTTGGAGGAAGTGTTCTGGTCTCTGCTGCCCAATAGGCAGCCTCCAGATGCCTGTGATTACCTTGTCAGAACTTGTAAGATTTGTACAACTGAAGAACTGACTTCTTTATTTTACCCATTTTAATCATGTTACTTTAAGTAGCCATTTTAGATGGCCTAGATATTGATTAGGTGAATAGAATGAGACATTTGTGGGGAAATACTCTGTTAGGCAGGAAGATAATGGACATTTATGAGGAGCAGAGTCAGGTAGCTGCAGCATGAGGTATTAAGTGTTGTTTGTTGTGAGAATTAAACACTCCACATTTTATAAATGAAATTTGAACTTTTTATGACCATTTACTGAAGGAGTAGTGATAGGCTTGCTCCTAGGGACTGTGGGCTCCCCAACCATGGATTCTTGGTGATATTTGCAATACCAGATATGTTTCCTCCTGTCTCACAACACATTTAGGGTGTTTATGACGTAGGGAGACCAGAATTTCCTTTTTTCCCCTTCAATTTGAGAGAGGTACTCAAAACTATAAATCCAGTAAATGAGAGAATTTTGAAACTTAGTTTCCTATCTTTAGGTAATGTTTTAGTTCAGTTAATATGTATTTTTTAGACAAGTTTAAGTTCATAGGAAAACTGAGTTTAAAAAGTACCCATACAGCCCTTGCCTCCATACATGAAAAGCCCCCTATTGCTGACATTCGGCCCCACAGTGGCTCATTTGTCAGAATCAATGACCCAGCACTTCACACATTATCTCCAGGACTCTATGGCTATTATTAGGGTCTCTTTCAGGTGTTTTATTTTTAGTTGTGAGCCTAGGCTTTAATGGACCTAACCCTAACCCTAACCCCAGCCCTCTTCTGGGTGTTTTATGTCCTGTAAGTTTTAAGCATTTACATAACAACTTGGATCCATTACTGAAGCACTATGTAGAATTGCTCCCCCCCCCTCCCCGTCACACCAGGTTCTGCCTTCTCCTTTCTCCTCCTCGTCCACAGTCCACAGTGAGCACCAGTCCTTGAACTGTTTCTGTATTCGCCTTTTTCTAATGGGATGTTTAGCTACAGACATCCTGTAGTCTTTTTAGATTGGCTGATTTCACATTGTATTTTACATATTTCAGCTTTCTTTATATATTTACATAGCTTGCTTATTATTTTTCCACTTTAGCTAAATCAGGCTATTGAGTGGATAGATCACAGTTAATGTACTCATCTATCTCCTGAAAAACCTTCTAGTTAGTTCTGAGTGTTAGAAATTAACAAAACTGCTTTAAACATTTGTTTTTGTATTGTGTGAATGTATTTTAATTTCATGTGGGTGAGCAATAATATATGTTACGGCAATAGTATTTTTAATTCTATAAGAAAACTGTCTTCTAAGGGGTCTGAAAAGTTTTGTGCCCTCCCTAGCAGAAAAGGAACACAGTGCATATCTGCACCATCAGGCAGTATTGCCCATATTGGGATTTGGGCTGTTCTGGGGACAGATAGTCGCTACATTGTTGTTTTGATTTGCAGTTTGCAGTGGTGCATGGTGTTGAACATTTTGTATGTTAATTGCCATAAGTATTTTCTTTAGTACAGAATCTCTTTGGGTATTTTGTCTATTTTCTAAAGATGTTGTTTCCATATTGTTGAGTTTTTCACCAGTATTTTTATCTGTATTAAAATTAAGAGAACTGTTTTGTTAAGAAGGATCAAAGGCATCCATAAAATCTGTATGCCTTGGTGGGCGGAAGGATTACTGTTTTCTCCTTTGTAACAGTCCTTCCTTCTGTCTTGCAGGGATCATGTCTGACCATCAATTTGGTAACCAGTTTATGTGCAGTGTGGTGGCCTCTCATGTGAGTCACCTGCCTACAACCAACCTCAGCTTTGTCTGGATTGCTCCACCAGCTGGCACGGGCTGTGTGAATTTCATGTAAGTACCTAATGTGTATGTGACAATGTGGAGGACAAGGACTGCCTTTCACAGGATCACACAGAGCAACTGTTTAGTTATATGATGTCTGTAGGTTTGACTTTAGTCAAAACCATTAACTGTAGTGTTAAAGAAGAACAAGCTGGTTTTTAAAGTAGTTAATTTTCAATTAATTGTTTTGTTTTGTTTTTCTTTGGCTTTTTTGAGACAGGGCTTCTCTGTGTAACAGCTCTGGCTGTCTTGGAACTGGAACTCACGCTGTAGACCAGGCTGTCTTGAATTCACAGAGATCCACCTGCCTCTGCCTCCTGAGTACTGGAATTAAAGTGCCATCACTGCCTAGCATTTCAACTAAAATTTTATTTTGCATATTTTTATAAGCTTCATTTTTATTCCATTTTAGCTGACAAGAATGTTCAATAAACTAGAGGTAAATGACAGGCAGAAGGAGGAGAATGGCAAGATACCATTAAAGGGCACAGATGTCACTGAAGATGCCATTACACAGTGCAGGGTTGCAGCAGTATGAAACCCACAGCTAATGTATTCCTCTGATTGCAAGAAGTGTAGTCTGAGTTTCTTTGCTCTGTGTTTGGGTAGAAGATCAAAGTGGCATGGAGGATTGTGTAGCTTATTGGGGAAATTAGGGTAATAGAGAGTAGTAGACAATGAGAATATAAGAATGAATAAATGTCCTCCAAAGTCATGCACCCAGTAACCTACGTTTTTTATCTATCTTCTACCTCCTATAGTTTCTCCAGCCTTCCTACATAGTTCCATCTTCTGAGGACTATGCCTTCAACTCATGAGCCTCTAAATAAAATCACAACTTTAGGATAGTATATCTTAAATACTGTCATCATTAAAAATAAGTATATGGGCTGGGTCTGGTGGCACATGTTTTATCTCTGTGATCTCAAGGCCAGTCTGGTCTATGTAGTAAGTTTCATGACAGTTCAGGCCATTTAGAAACACCCTGCTTCAAAAGAACTATGTGTAATTATAGACATATATATTCTAATTAATGCCATTTAGTTATTATATAATATAAACACATAGAGAAAACAAATTGCACCCCAATATGTATACAGTTACTATTTGCCAATTTAGAAGCAAAGAAAAAGGAGAGTGATGTCTGTGAACCTTAGGTGCAAGAATTGCTGTAGGTGCATCTATTGGACCTGGGCACCCAATGCTTAGTTGATCTTTGTAATTTGACCAGTTGAAGTTTTATGTAGTGGTTTCCATCTATTGCTAAGAGAAGCAGCTTAGATGAGAGGTGAGAACTATACTATCAGTAGGTATAATGATAATTTTAGAATGCAGTTTGGAAAGTGGCAGTAGTATGGTTTCCTGTGAGATCCATGTCCTCACTAGCCCTGGTAGTTGGCTAGGTTTACAGTACCAGGCATGATTTCCTTCCTGCTGAGTGAGCTTTAAGTTCAATTTGACAACTGTGGGTTACAGCCAAGATATGTGTGCCACTAGTGCACCTCTAGGCATATCTTGCATATTGGTTGGTCATTGTTGTGGTTCACAAACATCACAGTTATCGCTATATATTGCTTTCTTCCTTTTGAAGTTTGTGTTGGTCCCAAATGGCATGGAAAGATTGTCAGAGCCAGAGGAACGGGAAGCCTGCTATGAGCTTGTGTGTCCTATAAGTGATAGGGAAAATTAGCCCATGATTCCTCAGTAGTGTTACTGTCTAGATAAGATCTGAACAATGATAACAGAAATAGATACACTAAACTGGAAGGGTAAATATCTAACAGGGTCCTACCCATAGAAAACATCTCAGCAACAGGGAAGGGAATGTGAAGATATAAAATGGAAGCAGATATAAACTTGAAATACTCCAAGGCTTTGCACACTGCTTGGAAAATGATTGCAAATTCAGCTTTGAGCTTTCTGACCAAAACTGTGTATTTAAAAACTGCCAAGTGAATCAGCTATTTCTGTATAGCTATGACCTGAATATCTAAGAGAACAGCTAATACAGGAGGAATTTCTGTAGCTCACCAGGAGGGGAAGGAGGAAATGTGATCAGCAAGTGATTTGTGGTGGTGCTGAGTCAGGTACGCTTTTACCCTGAGATTCTCTCATGGGCTTTTACAAAGGAGCCTGGGAGATAGAGTGGATGTTCTTCACAGGACCAACACCGTAATGGTTCACAGGCTGTGTCCTTTGACATCTCTCAACATTGATTATACCTCCTTTCCTACCCCACAGTCACTGTTTCTCATCTTTCCTATCTGGCTGCCACTTATGCCCCCTTACTGAATTTTGTTTTTATTTCTAACATATGTTCTTGTTCATTTAATTATCTTTTTACCATTAAAATTCAAGTTCCTTGAAGGCAAGAATCTTAGTTTCTTTAGTAATCTGCTCCAACCATCTAGATTAGTCTTTGGAATACAGTAATTACTCATTGAATATTTGGCAATGTAACAACTCAGAGACAGAAATAGCTGTTCATTAGACAGTCAGGCAAAACAGAGGTAGAGGTTATCTTTGATGTTTCTATTCTAACCTCATGCTCACACAACAAAATCCATAAAACAAGCATATACCAAAGTTTACCACTAACTCTTCCCCTGACAGTATCCAGGTCAGAGTCGGGTCTCCTGTGGCTACCCCAGTACTGACTACACGCTCTTTCTGCCCCTCTGATCAGTGTGACCCAGCTGACAGTACCATACTCATCCATAGAGTTGGTTGACATTTAATCCTTGGGAAGTTTTCTTTATTTGAGCCTGTTTCTGCAGTACCTCCTTCAGGATCCCTGCAGAAGTTTCGTTCCTGGTCAGCCCTCTTCTCCCCTTCCCCTTGTCCTACACAGTAGTGTAAGCGTCTTCTAGGTGAGGAGCCCGAATGGGCCTTCTGAAGCCAGGCCTTTGGCATGGATCTGCAGCTCCTCCTCAGGCCTGCTTTTCTTGTCTTCTTTCTGGGCTCCAGATGATCACAAAGCAGGAGAGCATCCTAAGACTTCCGACTTTCCTCATCCTCTTCTCTCTTCCTGGGATGCCCTAGATTCCTAGATTCCCAAGTCTAATTGCCTACATATTCTTCAAGACAGTTTTTATTGTTGTTTTGTTGTTTGTATGTGTGTATGTGGTAGTTGGTACAGGGTCTCAGTCATGTAATCCCATTATTATCTTAGTTTGGTAATGATTTCTGCCTCTTGTAGAATGTACATATGACTTCTTTCAAATAAGAAATGCTTTTTTAAAAGACAAAACATACAGTAATGGAAACAGTATAAAACTGCCTACTTCAAACGAACTTGGGTTTTCTTCTTTTTTTATTATGTTTTTTTCATAGTGAAGCTTGAACTACTGCTTTGACCAGTTACCCAAGTTCTCTGTGAGTTATAATAAGTCCCCAAGTTTAAGTTTTTAGTTGGCTCTTTTTAAAGATATAAAAAAGTACAATTATTTTTTTATCACTTTGACCAAATACTTCAAAATGCCCATCATGGTTGGGAATGCCCATCATAGCAGGGAATGCCTATCAATGATGAGAAATTCCCATTATGGTGAGAAATGCTGACCAAGGTGAAAAAGTGTCCATCATGATGAAAAGATGCCCAATATGACTTGGAATACCCATCATGGATAGGGAGTGCCCATCATGATGGGAAATGTCCAACATATCAGGAAGTGTCCATCATGGCAAGGAAGTGCCCAGCACAGTGAGGAATGCCTGTCATGAAAGGAAGTGCTCATCATGATGCAGTAGAGCTCATCATGGTGAGGTGATAATCATCATGGTAAGGAAATGCCCATTAAGATAGGGAAGTATCCATCGTGGTGAGGATGTGCCCATTATGGCTAGAAAGCAACCATCATGGTGAGAATGTGCCCAGTATGGTAAGGTTGTGCCCAGTATGGTGAGGGTGTCCCCATCATGGAAAAAGTGTGCCTATCATGATTAGAAAGTACCCATTATGGTGAAGATGTGCCAATCATGGTGAGGAATGCCTATCGTGGTGAGGGTAGTGCCCATTATGGTAGGGTGGTGCCCATCATGATGCAAATGCCCACCATAGAAGGGAAGGGTTGGTGAAGAGCATGGCAGCAAGAACTGTGGCTGGAATCAGAAGGGAAATATAAGTGCTCACTGACTTTCTTTTCTTTTCCTTTTCATCCATCCCAGCCATGGGATACTGTCCACATAGTTAAAATTCTCCAGAAACTCTCTCAAAGACTTGCTAGAGGTGATTCCAAATTCAGTTTGCCAATAAAGATTACACATCACAAATGTTTTATGATCTCATTGTTCCTAGAATGTGAAACCTTGTTTCTTCTTGTTTTAAAGTATTGTTGGTGTTTTATTAATGGTCAGTCAGAAAAAATTCCATTTTTTTTTTCAGAATAAATTTTTGGTTGGAAAAGAAATGTAATCAGCCAATTATTATTTCAAGTTAAATTTGATGATACAGTTTATACTGTCTAGGGTTCTCAATAAGCAATTATGTCATAGGACATGTGTCCTTTATGGATGAGATTCTTTCATTGATCTCTCTCCCTGTTACTTGTGAAAAATGCAGGAAAGGGAGACTTAGTGTGGACTGCTGAAGTGGTCTGTTTGCATTTTCCTAACTACATTCCTTACTATAGTATTTAATACATATATGTAAATATGTGCATCAATAATTAGTAAACTTCCAGCAGTACTTGAAGATTGTTAATACTGAACTTTTAAACATCTAGCAAAATTAAAGCGTTATAATAACATATGGCATTTGAATGTAAATGCACTATTTATTCTTCTTTTCAATTAGCCTTCAAATTAGAGCTTCACAAATCAGTGAAAGGAGAGTTCTTTTTCAGCTTTTTACTTCTTAATTGACTTACAATATTAGTACTTATTTGTAGGGTGGTTTATAATTCAGTTACTTGTATATAATATGTAAAGTTCAAAACCAAGGTAATTATCAGTTATATCCTTGAAGATTATCTTTTCTCTTGTTTTTATATTTGCCTATTCCTGACTTCTTGTGTGTATAAACCTATAGGTAAAGGTGTGTGTGTATCCAGTTTTCATTCTTCATTATCTGCCCACATTGTTATTTGAGACAGGGTCTCTCCCTGGAACCCAAGGCTCATCAGTTAGTCCAGGCTATCTACTGCATAAGCCCCAGGGATCCCCCTGAACCTGTCTTCCCAGTGCTATGATTACGCACTAGCACATCCAGGCCTTAGTTTTTACAACCTTACATGGTTGTTAGAGAATCATACATATAAGTACTTGTGTGCTGAACACTTCACCAATGAAGCCATGTCTCCAGACCCCACTTCTAACTTCTTTTAAATGCGTTTTTTATTAGTCAACTATATATCCTTGCTATAAAGGTTTGAAGGTTTTAAAAAAATGTTTTTTATTTTAAAATTACATTTACTTATTTATTTTTTAGGAGGGCTGGGGACATTCATATGCCACACCCCACATGTAGAGGTCAGAGAATAATTTGTTGGATTGTGCTCCCTGTCCACTATGTGAATGAGGTTGGAACTGAGATTATCAAGCTTGGCCACAAGCACCTTTACTCATTAAGCCCTGTTGCCACCCCTAAGAATATAGTTAGATGTTTAAAGTCATAGGTCCTCATTCTGCTTTCTTTCTTTTGTGATTTTATTATATTACTTAACATCTTATAAGAGATGGAATGCTATCTTTAAAGAAATTCAGTGACCATATGTAACTTAGCTTGTTCATGGTCTTTATCAGGATGATTGAATTGATAGTTCGCTGAATTTTTTAACCTCAGCACAGACAATTTACGGTGGATTTTTTGTAGTTTTAAACCAAGTCACTTACTCTGAACCTTTTAAAGAAAATCTGCACCATGAATTAGATACATGTGAGCTGCGATCCAAGGCAATTCAGTAATGTGTTATGTTCACCTTTCCAGTAAGTAATAAATGACGTTCTGTCTGAAGGGTCAAATAACGTACAAATGTAGCCCATGGACTGCATTTACTGACTTTCTTGTTAAAACATAATCAAGTGGCAGGCAGAGGTGAAGGCACTCTGAAAAAGAAGGGTCAGCTGTGCTGACGCATAAAGACAAATTAGTTTAGCATTACTGTTTGTCTCCTATTGATAGCGCTGTGTAAGCCATGCTGCCTCTTGTTTTTCTTATATTCATGTCCTATGGCTGTACTGCTTATCTCTAGTTTTATACTGAATTACAGTCTTCAGTGACTAGTAAGTCTCGAGTAAAAAGGGAGAGCAAGAAAGGGCAGGACAGGAAGGAGGACAGAGCAGAAAGAGGAAGGGCAAAAGGAAAGAAGAAATCTTCAAGCCGTTATTGAAAAAGACATCAGGGAAAAAATAATGTTTAGCTTGCTGTATGTATGCCATCCACCTAAGTGGTTTTTATATTTTAATTCAATAATTACAATGATGGAACCCACTTCAGAGTATTACTGCTTAGTTAATAGATGAGGATGTTGAAATTCAGAAATGTTAAATAACCAGTCTCAAGTAACTGTGAGCGAAAGAGCATGAGATAAAAAGGGATTTTTCCCAGTTTTCTTGCATTTAAAATGACCACTTTTCTATTTTATTATAGGAAATAATTATACCATTTAAATCAGATAGAGTTTGCAGCATGGCATCAGAGGCATCAGAATCTTTTCTGATGTAGCCAGGAGGTGTTTTCTAGTCTGTTCGACTGACTGATATGAGAAGCAGCAGTTCATTCAAACACCAAGAGACACAAAACTGAAAACAAAATGACCTGAGATATTTTCTATGTAAGATAAACTTGGGTCAGCAAAGAGGCATCTGAGAGAGACCATATTTGAACATTGATAATATCAAGAAAATAACTTCGAGAGGAGTTGTTTTTAAAATACTCGAAGCAAAAAGCAAGGAGATCATGGAAAAATTGAAGACACAAGCAGTTTCTGAACAACTGTTCAGCTTGAGATAGTTCTGATGCTCTGCTTTGAGTGCAGCCCTGATGCTTTTAATTTTTGATTGGAGACATTCCAGCTCACCTAAGAATCCCCCGAGAAAGGCAGAGGCAGTTGGCTGTCCATTTATTTCCACTCATCAAAAGGAAATCCCACAATTATTTGCTTTGTTACTTAAACACCTGAACTAAGACAGGGGCCCTACATGTACCTGTCTGCTGGGAGTTCATTTGTGCCGCAAACAAGGGTGTCAGCAGCTGATATGCACCGATTCTACTTGGATCCCAAGAATGCAAGCCTTTAGCTGCAAAAAATAAATTAATTCTCCTGTAAGTTTGAAATGATTGTACCCTACTGTGAGATAAAACTAGATATGCTGTTTTCTGAATAAGGAATTTCACCTGTAAATCACAATTCTCTTTTTTCCCCTGATGGTCTGATTTTCTTTTTTTATACACATCCTCCAATTTGAGACAATTATTTTAGTGCTGCTCAAAAATGTACCTGTGAATGACAGGATAAAAAGTCTATTATTCATCTATAGAGGGGAATGTTGGAAGCCTGGCTGTAGTTCCCACCTCCTGCTGGCCCCTGCTTTTTATCAGCCAATTAGGCTGGAGAAGGTGACAGTCTAACATGTGCTCTCAGAGATCAGCACCTTGACAATGAGGTCAGGGTACTTCTTGTGGATTTAATCTTTAATTGAGAGGAGTATGGTTGAGATAAAATACATTTCAAACTCCAAGAAAGGTTGAGGAAGCCAATTGTTTCATTAATGATGTGACTATATTTGAAAGTGAAAACAACTACCTTCACTTTTTTCTCCATTCCTTTGTTTCTCCCTTCTTTCTTCTTCCCAAGATTCACAAGGTAAGCCTCGTTAATTCTATTAGGATAGTCTCCTGGGGTCTCCTCAGCACCACCGTCTTTGCATCAGTCATAAAAACAGACCCCAGAGAGGTAGTGCTGACTCTCAGCGCAGGAGATGGATATGTTGCTGCAGAATTCTACCCCAGTTTGAATAGCTATGCTGGATAATTTGTTCCTTCTGAAAAATGCCTGCTTTTCAGACAGTTGGGGATATATATCTGTGGCAAAAAGCCATCTTTCCTCTGCTTGGTTTCACGTGATGGGGGAAGAATATCAGAGCACTTAAAGGGGCCTGGAATTTGGAGGCAGAGTCAACTCTCAGTGCAGGGCTCTGTGTCTGAACTTGACATGTGTTGCTTGGAATGTCTGCAAAAATAGAGGATCAAAGTGTACCTGTTTCCCATGTTACAGTGAAAAGTGCTTCATGTGATGTTTATGGGGAAGGCTTAGGCTACTTCTCTATTTTTAGAATTTGTTTAGTCAGTTTTTAAAGCCTCTAGTGAATTTCCACCCTAAAGTTTAACACATTTAAAATTAGCAATGACAACAATGTTGGAGAAATGCTCAATGATTTGCCAATGTATGGACACATGACTGTGAGGCAAGCAACAGTGTTATTTTTAGACTCTACTTTTAGTCCAATATCAGAATATTAAATCATTGGTACAAACGGCAAATAAAAATTTTAAGCATTTATATATACAAATATATATGTCTTTATCACTTGGTGATTTTACATCATGTACCCCATCAAACTCAGTTATCAGACCTCTCAGATTCATGCCCACTCTTATTATCTCCCCATTTACAAAACCACCCATTTATGCTGCTCATTTGCTTACTAGAGCATAATTAAACTCCCTGTGACAAGACCCTTAAAGAAAACAAGTATTTCCTCACTCTTTCATATAAAAGTTGAAATAATTAATTTTGTCCTCTATATCTTACTTGGATATGTACATATTAGCATATGCATATATACAAAACCATATGCACATACATACATTCTAAGTCTTGTTTGGAATTGCACTTTTTAGCACAGCAACTACAAATATACAAATACAACTGTTTGAATTAAATTAATTAAAATTAAATAGGCCACCTGAACCCAGGACCAGAGATAGGCACTCAGCTTTGGTGCGAAAAACAGTCTGCCTAGAACATGCTGGTGTAATAGCAGCAGGGGAACAGCTGAGTCCCTAGGCACACAGCTGAGAGGTGAAAGGTCAAGAGGTGATGACTGGTGTCATAGCACTGTGACCTCACTAGAACAGCCGACCCTCTGAACACATAGCTGATTAAGAGCCCTTAGATCAAAAACCCACTAAGAGCCTACCAAGTACTAACCAAGAGTGAATTGAGGAAACAATTGGCAGATGCCAATGCAAGAATACATATAACAATACAAAGGTCAACAAGACACCACCATAAGAAGCAAGTGGTTCTATAGCTTCAAGACCTGAACATAACAATGAAGAGGGAACAGAAAGAAATGACCTTAAAAACAGCTTTATGAAACTAATAGGAGCCTTAAAAGAGAATATTAAAAACTCCCTTAAAGAAATAGAAGAAAATAAAAACAGAAAATTAGAAGAGATGAGCAAATGCCTTAAAGAAAATAAAGAAAGCCAAAAAAAAAAAAAAAAAAAAAAAAAAAAAAAAAAAAAAA